>PITA01008914.1:0-81202 GCA_004023965.1 Spilogale gracilis | reverse complement strand
TACCCCTTATGCACCGCAAGTAAGTGAAACCATGTGATACTTGACTTTCTCTACTTGGCTTATTTCACTCAGCATAATCTCTTCCAATCCAGTCCATGTTGCTACAAAAGTTGGATATTCATTCTTTCTGATGGAGGCATAGTATTCCATTGTATATATGTACCACATCTTCTTTAACCATTCATCTGTTGATGGGCACCTTGGCTTTTTCCACAGTTTGGTGATTGTGGCCATTGCTGCTATGAACATTGGGGTACATATGGCCCTTCTTTTCACTACATCTGTATCTTTGGGGTAAATGCCCAGTAGTGCAATTGCAGGGTCATAGGGTAGCTCTATTTTTAATTTTTTAAGGAATCTCCACACTGTTTTCCAAAGCGGCTGCACCAACTTGCATCCCACCAACAGTGTAAGAGGGTTCCCCTTTCTCCGCAGCCTCTCCAACACTTGTTGTTTCCTGACTTGTTAATTTTGGCCAGAGAATTTATATCTTAAGTCTTCTGATCCATGAATATGGTATATCTCCACTCATTTTAGACTTCTTTAATTTCTCTCAGCAACTTTTGTAGTTTTCAGTGTACAGGTCTTACTCATATTTTGTCAGATTTATCTCAAAACATTTACTTTTTTGCATGACATTGTAGATGGTATTCTCATTTCAATTTTTAATTATTTGTTGCTAATAAATAGAAATGCAATTGATTTTGTATACTGACCTTCTACATTATGATCTTGTCAAATTCACTTGTTTGTTCTAGTAACCTTTTTGTAGATTCCTTAGGATTTTCTATGTGGATGATCATGTCATCTGTAAGAACATGATTTCTTTCTTTCTTTCCAGTATGAATGCTTTCTACTTCTTTTTCTTGCCTTATTGCTCTGGGCAGAATCTCCAGTACGATGTTAAGTAAGAGTGGTGAGAATAGACATCCTTTCCTGTTACCTGATCTTAGATATAAAGTACTTATTCTGTTACTATTAAATATGTGTGTAGCTGTTATTTTTGTAAATTTCATTTATCAGTTTGATAAACTTCTCTTCTATTCTTAGTATGCTGAGAGTGTCCACAAAGAATGCATGTTGTATTATATCAAATATCTTTTCTATATCTCTTAAAATGTTCATATTTTTTCTTTGTAATCTGTTAATATGGAGAATTATATCACCTTCTCTTCAAAACTTAAACTGACCTTACATGCCTGGAATACTCCTCACTTGGTTATGATGTGTCATCTTTTCTATAAATTGTTAGATTAAATTTTCTAAAATGTTGGTAAGATCTTTTTTGTCAGGAGGAATATAGGTCTGTAGAGAGATATTATTAATTATTTTATTCTTAAGAAAATTGAAGCTTGGGGTGCCTGGATGGCTCAATTGGTTGGGCAACTGCCTTCGGCTCAGGTCATGACCCTGGACACACGGGATCGAGCCCCGCATCGGGCTCCTTGCTCAGCAGGAAGCCTAATTCTCCCTCTCTCACTCTCCCTGCTTGTGTTTCCTCTATCACTGTGTTTCTCTCTGTCAAATAAATAAAATATTTAAAAAAAGAAAATTGAAGCTCAAAATGATTAATAGACAACGTGAATAGTTAACACTTAGAGGGTCAGGATTAGAACTCGGGTCTATCTATTTTGAAGAATTACATGCTTTCTTCTGCAAGTTACAGCTTCTCAACTGAAAAGATAGAAAGATTGCACTTAATTTTTAAATAACCTCATAGATAAACCAAATACCAATGTAAGTAAATGATATATAAAATTTACATTTATTCATTCCCATCAATTACCACCTGTACAATAATACATTTTAAGTAATGCCCATTGGCTGAACACTGGATACTGGATACCCTGCAAAGTGAAAGCAATCACTATGCATGGTCCACAGTCCATTTGCTCTCTGTGACACCTTCAGCGGCTTGGCAGCTACCCAAAGGTTTCCATGTTTATAAAGGCCAGTCACTGTTTATCTTGTGCTTTGGAAGTAAATTTAGGAGTTAACCCAAGTTTAGGTCCTCCCTTCTTTGTCTGAAAAAATATATAGTGGTAAAAAATTATAAAACAACTAGGAAAATAAGATTTAGTGATATGAATTAGTGTATTTTTAGGTATAATAAAATACTCTAATTATCCAATTTGTATGTCAGTGTATCTCTAGTCATTTTTTTCTCTTTTATTTGTGGTTATTTAAAAAATTCTGTCACCTGTTTTCCCCCCCAAGCATCTTTTCCTCTAATCACCTTATTTCTGAGTTTATTTTCCTAATTCTGAGGTAGGTTGTGTTCTCAATGCATCTATCCTTTTCTTAATTTCTTTTCACTTGTTTTGGAATATTTGAAATATTTTGTAAGCATTTCTTCCTAGCATGCTTTCATTGTGTGTAGGAATTTCATTCTACCTTTTTTCTCTTAAATTAGCTTTTTTTTTTTTTAAATGGATTTTCACTGATATAGGCAAGATGTTAGGGTTTGAAGGTGATGGCCAAGAAATAATTCTTGGGACGTCTTTGGTAGTTACAACCTGGAATTACATACTGGAATTAGGCAGAGTGATTCATTTAATTAACCAGCTATTTAATTAACCAATGAATGTACTAGCTAGTATTCTAAGTCTTGGGGTTACAACAGTAATAAAATTGTCAAAATCCTTGCCCTTGTAGACTTTACATTCTACTAAGTGTTGGAGTCGTGTCTCCAGGTCAATTTAGGGACAAATGCACTGCAAAACTTGAACTGGAAGGAAGTCTGAGGGGACAGGTTATAAAGTGTGTTTTGCACCTGTTGAAACCCTTTACACGTGGCACTGCCCTCAGGACAGAACCGTGAGTATTCTTGCCTGGTGTATGCCAGGCTCTAAGGTTTTCTCTATCATTTGTTCACTAACTTTGATGATTGTAATAGTCATGTATATAAAAATAGAGTATAATATACAAAACTAAGAACTTCTCTTCAACCAGCTTCAGCAATATCAATACAGGATGGGCTTGCTTCATCTATACCTTCACTCACTCTGCTTTTTCCTGAACAATTCTGTAGTGAGCCCAGACATGAAGTACCTTTCTTTGTAAACTTTTTAAATAATCATTATTTAAAAACTCATAATCAGAGTATTTTATTGTACCTAAAAATACACTAATTCATATCACTAAATCTTATTTTCCTAGTTGTTTTATAATTTTTTACCAGATAGTTTGAATCAGCAGCCCCAAAATGTCCTTGTTGTGCAATTGTTTGAAATAACTTCACATCTCTTTCATCTATAGGTTCTCCCCTACTTCTTTCTTTATTTTTTTCCAAATGTTTTGTTGTCATTGTTAAAGAAACTGGCTTATCTGTCCTATAGAGTTTCCCAAAGCTTGGGTTTTGTTGACTGTATCCCCAGAGTGTCATTTAACATCTTCCTCTGTTCCAATTTGTATGTCAGTGTATCTCTAGCCATTTTTTTCTCTTTTATTTGTGGTTATTTAAAAAATTCTGTCACCTGTTTTTCCCCCCAAGCATCTTTTCCTTTAATCACCTTATTTCTGAGTTTATTTTCCTAATTCTGAGGTAGGTTGTGCTCTCAATGCATCTATCCTTTTCTTAATTTCTTTTCACTTGTTTTAGAATATTTGAAATATTTTGTGAGCATTTCTTCCTAGCATGCTTTCGTTGTTTGTAGGAATTTCCTTCTACCTTTTTTCTCTTAAATTAGCTTTTTTTTTAAATGGATTTTCACTGATATAGGCAAGATGTTAGGGTTTGAAGGTGATGGCCAAGAAATAATTCTTGGGACATCTTTGGTACAAAAAGATGTTTTATTAAAGCATAGGGAGACAGGGCCCGTGGGCAGGAGGAACTGCACTGGGGTCATGAGGAGTGGCCCATTATATACTTTTAAGGTGGGATGGGGTTAGGGATAGTGTAAGCCTCCCAGGTATTTTGGAAACAAGGTTTCCAGGATGTTGAGGGAGCTAGTTATTGTTAGGAAAGGTCATTTATTACTATTTAGTAAAAACTCAGTCATGAGACCCTTCAGCTGTGTATCAGTGAGCCATATGCTTGGGGGATGATTGCCAGCATATATCTTGGGGAGTAGAGATACAGGAAATTTCCAAAGGAATTTTTATGTGTTAAAGTAGACTTTTAAGATCATTGGGTTTGGGTTAAGATTGTCTTTTGCCCTTAGCAAAGTATCAACATGGAGGCATTTGTGTCCCTAAAGGAAGGTCACTTTGCCTGTTTCAAGGACTTATCAGTGGGCTGTAGGTAGTAAGGAAATTTAGTAATTTTCTTCTGCCTCTGTTTTCCACATCACTCACCACAGTTCTTTTCTGTTGTTCATTTTCTAAATAGGACTGATGTTTCTATACTTTAAGGAACAAGGGGTGTGCTAGGACAGCCTCTCTAGTTTATAGGCCCTAGAATTCTCTCCTCTGTTGTTCTTATAAAGAAATAACTAAAAATCTCCCATCATTTTGAGAACTACCTCCTTTGATCCAACCCTCCCCCCTCCCCCCACCAATTTATCTGGTTCTTTTTCCCTTGCCCCTGTTTTTCTGCTCAGATGTTCCTCAGTGCAAGACTTTGTATGAGAAGGGAGTTTATTCACTTTGAGAGTACATAGGCCCAAACCACGCCGACATCATAAAACCTTATTGCAATATGGTCCCATTGTTCTTAGCCATGTATTCGGTTTGCATAATCCTTGCTTTATTTCAGCTGTTGTACTTACTGAGCTCTCCAGTGTATACCTATGGAGGATTTTGTGATTTGCCCCATATCCTGCGTCTCTGGAACCACACCTTCCTTGCTCTCTCTCTTCACTGATGTTGCTGCCACACAGGTCTAGTATTTGGTGTTTGGGGGATTGCCTCATCACCTAGTTTTATTGTAGATATTGTCCCATGGCTCTTCAGCTTGGCTGTTCTAGTTGCTCTATTTTATGAGGATTTTTGGGAAGATTCTACAACTACCCAGCCATTTCTCATCCTCTTTTTCACTTCCTCTTCTACTCCATGTGACATCCTAGGGGAGTAGATGAGTGATCAGTTTGGATTGGTTAGAAGTTTAACTCAGTGAAGTATTCCAACTCAGGGATGGGTTTTCTCCCAGGCCTCGGAGCCATGACTCTTGCTTTATTTGGTACTCTCTGGAAAGCAAATAGGAACAGAGAGAATGGCAAGGGACGACATTTGGGTTAGGCATTAGAGCCTGCCTAAAGGTCAACTTATTGAGTTCAGCCTCTGACACTTCTTCTGCCCTACACTGGCCAGTTTCTCAAGGTGAGAAAGAAATCACACGGGAAGTAAAAGGAAAACAGTGCTAAAAACAAAAATTCTAGTGAACTGCCTGGGAATTCCCCAATATCAAACATCCCCAGATTTGCATTTGACTCCAGCTTTGTATTGTTGGGGGAAAACCACACAGCTTTTCTCCCAGCCACCAGCCCCACTCCACCCCCTCTCTCCCCTCCCCCACCTCTGCCTTCACTCACTCACTCCATTTTCTGGTGCTTCCTGGGTGGTGCGGGATTGTGATGAATACCAAGAGTGAGGCTGAACATATGTGAACCTTTCCTAATCCTGCTAATCTTTCTTCAAAAACCTTTCTCAAAGTAGAGGCAACATCCAGATTGTAAAAAGAGAGCCGAGGGAGCCTGAGCATTTTAATGACAAATAATCTTTGTCCGAGGGGGAGGGAGCGGCTAGGTCAGCTGGAGACGGAGCTGATGAACTGCAGCAGGTAGAAATAATTGCTGTCTTACCTCATGTCATCTCCGCCATGCAGGGGCAGCTGAGGGCTGAGTGCAGGAAGAAATCAACTTTGCTTTTAAACTGGAGACTTCGCACCCACACAGCTATTAGGTGGTGATTAGTGGTGACACAGAATTACCGGCCCCACAATGGCAGAGGCAGTCTTATGAGGCCTTTGAAGCTGATTAGAGAAACTGAATGGATGTTACTTGCAATTTTAAAAATCTGTTTGGATGCGAGCGAGTAAGGACGGCCCTCTTCTCTGTTCCTTGCTCTCTCTACCATCCTACAACAAACTTCTCCAGAGAGTAGCTCTCTGCAGCTGGGCACATTCCCCTTCCCCAGGCTAATGTTCCTTAAGATGGGTCAGATACCGATTGGTTTTTGGGTTTCACCAAACAGAAGGGAATAGAGATTCCATTGACAAAGCAGATTTAGGGAGACTTACCAGGGCTAACAAAACAAAACAAAACAAAACAAAACAAAACAAAACAAAACAAAACAAAACAAAACAAAACAAAACAGGATTTGGGGCCAACTAAAGCAGCCAATCACACATGGCTCTGAGAAATCAGTCTGTCAAGAGGCTAGTATCCAGGGCTGGGGGAGGAAGACATAGTGGCATAGAGACTGATGTTCCAGGTATGCGGTGGCTAGCTTCGATGGAACCTCTCATTCTCTAGGCTCAGACCCCAGGGGGAAGGATGTGGCTGCTGCTGGCCTGGCCACTGGGGTACCCTCTAGATGACCACTGACAGCAAAACATCATCCCCTTTGGAGGCCTGCAGATCCAGGTGGTGGAGGTGCTTCCCAGCAAATTTCCACTGCTGCTTTTTCCCAGGTCTCTGCCCGATGAGAAGGAAAGCTCCCACGGAAGGAGTTAGAGGTCGTAAGCTTACTACACATGTACCTCTGTTAGAGAAGCCAGGCTGAGAAACAGATTCAATAAATAAACCCCATGGGTTTTTCCATTTCAGGCCACTATTTCAAATAGCTGTGGAATCACCTTAGGCTTTATATATCCATTTCCCTGGCTACATTTGTCCCACTCTGCAGCTAAATATAGCTGGATGATAGATTACATAATATACATATAAGTTCTAAATATAGTTCATGTATATTTAGAGGGGGTTGCTATAATTCATTTAATATATATGTATAAGGTAACTCCTCTCTATTCTTTAAGCAAAATGGGCCTCCCTCACCTAGGTGAAGGGTTTTTATTATCTGATACAGCGCCTTGAGCCAGGAAAGAATGCAGCTTCTCTGTTCGGTGATCACCTTGCTGTGTAACCTGAGCAAGAACCACAGAGCAATCATTTTGTAGCAGAAATGATTCCAAGTTGGGAAATAGGCTGTATGCATAAAAACGTGGATTTAGGATACATTTGTAATTTCAGAGGCGGAGGAAATATAAACACTTTCAGAGCTAGATACTGATCTCATCTTTGTATCTGCAGCCCATGGGTTTTAGAATGTGCTTAATAAATATTTGTAAAAAGGAAGAAGGAGGGAGAGAGGGAGTGAAAGAGAGAAAGGGAACAACTTTGATGCCCAGTCTCTCTGGGCATTAAATACGTAGTAGCTCTTTTGTTTTTGAAGAACGTTAAAAAAAATTCTGTAGAAACAAAAGCCCTAAATGAATATCAAGTTCAATAATGCATTCCAAATGAAAAATTCTTTGTCAATTAATATTATATATTTTTATAGTTGTGAATAGTTTACCTATACTTTCTGATTTTACTCACTTTTAATTGTAAAAATAATCCCAGAATTGTCCGACATATTTTTAAAAAAACAACTAATTACAAATAATATAAAACAAAAAGTGGAAATTTCCTTTCTCCCACTGCAAAATTCCAAACTCTTCCCTTTGGGAAAATTCTGCTAACAGTTTAATAAATTAAATATCTTTTTATTGACTTTATCATTTACCACCCATCTTATACTTGATTCCAAAAGAAGGAGTTGAAGGGGCTTAGGAAGAGTATGCCTAGTTAAAAGGGAAATAAAAAGTGGGAAGTCATGGATGGAGAGGAAAACAAATAATAATATACTCTAGGTGAATATAATTAACATTTGTTGTCATTCATTCATTCTTATCATTCATTCAGCACATGTCCTGACCTAGAACTCTAGAGGGGGAGTTAAATGTCAAATCACATACAGGGACAGACTCTGATAAATATGGAGGATTGGTTGTAGATGGACAGATGCTGTTCTGTCCTCCCAAGGAAAGAAGATCCCGGCCGAGCCCTGAAGGATGGGCTGGTATTAGTCACCTGAAAAGATTTAGAGGAGACTTGGAACACTGGAGGCACAAAGAAAAAGGTCAGAGAGGCTGGAGGCCAGTGGAGCTTACTGAACAAAGGGAGACCTAAGACTGGAAAGGTAGATAAGGGGTAGGCAGTGCATGGATTGGTAGATCATTGTATGGCTTGAATTGTATTCCCCAAAAAAGATAGGTTAGATTCCTAACCCCCAGCCCCTCAGATTGTGGCCTTATTTGGATATAGGGTGTTTACAAAGGTAATCAAGTTAAAATGAGGTCATCAGGATGGACTCAACATGGCTAGTGTCTTTCTAAGGAGGGAGAATTTGGTCACAGAGAGCCTTGCATAGAGTGAATGCATGTGTAGAGACCCAGGGAGAATCTGGTCACCTACAAGCCACAGAGAGAGGCGTGGAACAGACTTCCCTCGCAGCCCTCAGAAGGAACCAACCTGGCTGACATCTTAATTTGAGACTTCTAGCCTCCAGAACTGACAGAGAAGAAATGTCAGTTGTTCTAAGCCATCCAACATATGGTATTTTGTTATGGTGGTCCTGGCAAGCCAATATCCAGCCACGCTGAAGTGTTTATGATTTACTCTAAGGGCAGTGAGACACCTTTAGAGTTTCTTTTTCTTTCTTTCTTTCTTTCTTTCTTTCTTTCTTTCTTTCTTTCTTTCTTTCTCTCTCTCTCTCTCTCTCTTTCTTTTTTTCTTTCAAGATTTTATTTATTTATTTGGCAGAGAGAAACACAGCTAGAGAGGGAACAAGCAGGGGGAGTGAGAGAGGGAGAAGCAGGCTTCCTGAGCAGGGAGATGGATGCAGGGGCTCGATCCTGGGACTCTGGGATCATGACCTGAGCCAAAGGCAGATGCTTAACGACTGAGCCACCCAGGCGCCCCATCCTTTAGAGTTTCAACTGGGGAGTGACATGAGGTCACAGAGATCACAGGAGCTATTGAGAGGGGAACGGGTTGACAGAAGCTAGGGCAGATCTTTTTTCTCTTCCCGCAAAGGCAAAAAAGGAAAGCATTTATCATTTACATCATTTTTAGTAGCTCACTAAACACACAACTTTTTAAAGAAAATAGTTTTTTTCCTTTTGGACTAAAATCGAAAAGAAATTTTTGTGTGGTACCCCTAGGCAAGGATATACAAACAACATAACCTTTACATTTTTACCAAAATACAAAACAATTCTTCTCACATGGCTGTTTCTTATACTGTCCCTTGGACACAACCCCAGAGCCCAAAATGAAAGCATCCCTTCCTTGTGGTGTTCGGAGTATTGTGTGTGTGTGTGTGTGTGTGTGTGGTGGGGGGAGAGGTTGGAGGATGCTTTCTCCTCTTTCAGTACCCACATTTTTGTTGTTGTTAGTTAGGTCAATAGTTAACCAAATATAAGTGCATTTATGTTAAGTAATACTTCTCAAACCATTCATTTTTGTTCTCACTTGTGTTTTGTTTCCTTTATTGGTTTCCTCAGTTTTCTTATTTCTAGTCATCAACGTTCTTATTTTTAGACTTTTATTTTAAAAAATGTCACACTTCCAGAAAAGTTGCAAATATCACTGTTAATAAACTTATACATATTCTTCATTCAAGTTCCCCCACATTCACATGTGATCATATTTGCTTAACTAGTCTACTTCTTTCTTTTTCTTTAAATGAATTCCGAACCCTTTGATGGGTGCGTGGGTGGCTCAGTCGGTTAAGCATCTGCCTTCAGCTCAAGTCATGTTCTCAGGGTCCTGGGATTGAGCCAGGCTGGGCTCTGGGCTCTGGGCTCAGTGGGAGTCCGCTTGTCCCTTTCCCTTCATCCCCTTCTGCCCCTGCTCCCGCCCTTGTGCTCTCTCTCTCTCAAATACATAAATAAAGTTTTTTAAAAATAAATAAATAAATATGTTCTTAACCCTTTTTGAGTAAGTTATGTGTACTTTATCCTTACTTGATATTTTCATCTGGTTATTGTGTTCAGAAGTTTCTTTGTTACTCAGGTATTATGTTTAAATTACTTTACTATGTGACATAATTTAACACTTTATAATTTGATTGCTTTGAAGTCAAATATGATGATATATAGAATCCCTACCTTTTGATATTGACTAAATGTTTATTTAAATGGCAGAATGTTGTCATCTCTTGCAAAAGCTTTTTTTATTAATAAGATTGAGGGAAATACATGTTTCCTTGTTCTCCCACTTGGTTCTTTCACATGTGTTAATTTTTTTCTTTTCTCTAGGATTGCTAAAGTTAATTATTCACCTAATTTTTATTTGCTTCTGATAATGTTTCATCAATTATAGCTATATTGTGGTCTATATTTTTCTTTATATCTATTTTGGTTTTCCTTTATTAGGTCTTGCTCTTCTGCTGTCTGACACAGAATAAATGAAATATTTTTATGCTTCCAATGTGGAATGCATCTCGAGTTTTACATGGTGTTCTTATTTTCTGTGGAAAGTGCTTTATTTGACTCCATTATAGCACATGGTGTTCGCTATGTTATATCTGATTGACATCATCAAATTGCAAATCCTTGTAGTCAGAGAAACATTTCAGAACATGGAGAAGGGAGTAATCCAGTTTCCTGGAGGGGTCATCTTCCCAGGTGGCTCCATGAGGTGTACTTCTGTCCTCTTGAGAGATATATCATGTTCCCCAGGAAGGGAGACAACAGCACCTAGAAGGGTGGTGGTAAACCCAATCTTGCAGGATGTTCTGTTATTAGGACTCCTGTACACAAATCACTTGGCCATAGGAGAGTTCCAGTAAGGGTGGTTCTCACAGCAACCCCACGAGAGGCAGATTATCACCCCCAATTTACATGTGAAGACACTGAGGCTTTCATTAGCCAATGAAAAAACCCAGAGGACCTGGGATTCAAATTTACATGTTTTTTTTACTCCTGTTGCACAATCTTTTCACCATCCCATATGGCCCCTTGGTGTGGTCCCTTCTCTCTCTCTCTCTCTCTCTCTCTCTCTCTCTCTTTAAGATTTTGTTTATTTATTTGAGAGAGAAAGAGCATGAAGGGCGGGTGGGGAGGGACAGAGGGAGAGGGAGAGGCAGACTCTCTGCTGAGCAGGTGGGGCTCCATCCCAGGGTCCTGGGATCATGACCTTAGCTGCAGTTTTACCTGACTGAGCCACCCAGGTGCTCCCCATTCTCCCCTGTTTACTTATTTTATTTTTTATTTTTTAAAGACTTTATTTATTTATTTGACAGAGAGAAATACAGCGAGAGAGGGAACACAAACAGGGGGAGTGAGAGAGGGAGAAGCAGACTTCCCACTGAGCAGGGAGCCCCATGCTGGGCTCAATCCCAGGACCCTGGGATCATGACCCAAGCCAAAGGCAGACACTTAATGTCCCCCTATTCTCCCCTTTTTACAAAGCAGTTCTTTTGCTCTGTGTTCCAGAACACAGAGTAAAAGAACTATATAAATTCATCTAACTGTGATCAGAATCCAGAAGGGACTGGGGCACAACTGGCCCCAAAAGGGACTCCCACTAATTACCCCAGAACAGACAGGGAAGCCCCCAACCCTCCCCAACCTTTCACCCCCTTCCTGCCTTTAATGCTCTTGGTAAGGAAGTAAGCCATAGCAAGAAGGATAAAGAATTTGTAGACTTTCCCATTAACTCTCTACTCTCCCCACACCTTACCTAATTTATTTCTGATAGCTTGAGGCCCTTTCAAAATTCAGTTTTCATAACTTCTACTTCTGTTAGGAGTGATTTAACCTGAAATCATTAACTTTTCTCTTCTGTCCCAAATTCACTTCCCTGCTTCAAGTGTTTTCCCTTTGTCTCCCATAATCCTTTGGAGTGATTTTTGCTGTGGAAAATCGTGATTTATTTTCAGTTCTTTGAAGACTTATGTCTTAGCACGGGTAGCCACAGACATGGGGGCTCATTCCTCACAGTTCTGGAGACTAGAAATCCAATATAAGGGTGTTGGCATGGATGGGTTTTGGTGAGAGCTTTCTCTCTGGCTTTCAGATAGCTGCCTTCTCACTATGTCTTTACATGGCAGAGAGAGGGAGAAAGAGAGAGCTCTCTGGTGTTCCTTCTTATACAGGTACTAATCCCAATTTGAGGACCCCATCCTCATGACCTCATTTAAATCTAATTACTGCCCAAAGGCCTCATCTCCAAATACCATTACTTTGGAAGCTACAGCTTCAGTGTATGAATTGGGTGGGGGGTAGGGGTATGACACAATTCAGTTCATAAAAACTTAAAATATTCTGGTGTGCCTGGGTGGCTCAGTTGGTTAAGTGTCTGCCTTCAGCTCAGGTCATGATCCCAGGATCCTGGGATGGAGCCCCATGTCAGGCTCCCTGCTCAGTGGGGAGTCTACTTCTCCCTCTCCTTCTGCTGCTTGTGCTGTCTTGTTTTCTCATTCACTCTCTCTCAAACAAATAAATAAAATATTTTTTAAAAAAGAAACTTAAAATATTCTTCTTTTGCTTTAAAAAAAATAAGAAACTACTTGGTGTGGATATTGTACCTGAGGTGCTAAATCAATTTCATTTAGTTTTGTCCAGGTTTGCTGAAAAGGCATTCTTTCTTCCTTGCCTGTCCCTCATGCTATCAATAAAACCTAAATCACACTAGGGACAGAAACAAGTAACATCTGACCCCATTAAACAAAATTCCAATATAAGAATATTTCAATACCATGGTTCCAGGACCTAGGTGACTTGGGGTTTTTTGGTAGGCTTGACAAAGTGCACTCACTCAACCAACTTTTGTTGAGGGTCTCCTAAGTGCACAACACCCTTCTTAAAACCTATTTATATGAAATGTTTATAACGGACAAATTCATAGAAACAGAAAGAAAGCAGATGGGTGGTTGCTAAGTGCTGGTGGGGAAGGGAGTGGACAAGGATTTTAGTTTGGAATGATGGGAATGTTCTGGAATGAAATAGAAATAGTGATTGCAGAACATTGTGAATGTACTAAATGCTTCTGAATTGTTACTTTAAAATGGTTAATTTTATGTTCTGTGAATTTTACCTCAATAAATAAATTAAAATACAGAACAAATAAACTAAAGGGTATAGCCTCTCTATAGGGTCAACCTGGAAATTACTCATATTCCTTAAAAATTCTTCTTTATAATCAACTTCTGAGTTTTTGGAAGAGGTGAGTGAGACTTCCCTTTCAGGAAAGCATGCACTATCGGTTGAACTGTGGATACCTATCAAGCCCCCAAAAGATATATTGAAGTCCTCATCCTCTAGTACCTGTGAAGTTGACCTTATTTGGAAATATGACCTTTGCCAATGGTCAAGTTAAGATGAAGTTATATTGAATTAGGGTGGACCCTAGTCCAATGACTGCTTTCCTAATGGTAGAAGAGACAAATGAAAATGGAGGGAGAAGAACTCCACATACCAATGGAAGCAGAGACTGGAATTATATGGTTGCAAGCCAGGGAACACCAAGGGTTGCAAGCTGTTATGGACTGAATATTTGTGTGTCCCCCAAATTCATATGTTGAAGCCCTTAACCCTGATGAGATGGTTTTGGAGGTGAGGTCTTTGGTAGGTAGATAGGTTTTAGTGAGGTCATGTGGGTGGAGCCCATGCTGGGATTAGCAGCCTTACAAGAAGCAGAAGAGAGACTAGAGCTCTCTCTGTCTCTTTCTCTGGCTACCACGTAAAGACACAGCAAGAAGGAAGCCATCTGCAAATCAGGAAAAGAGCCCTCACCAAGAACCAAATCATCCAGCACGTTGATCTTGGACCTCACAGACTCCAGAACTATGAGAAATAAATGTCTCTCGTTAAGCCATATACCAGTCTATGGCATTTTGTTATAGCAGCCTGAGCTGATTAAGACACTGGTAAACACCAGAATAGAGAAGGGACAATGAAGGAATCTTCTCTCCAGGTTTTAGAGAGAGCATGGCCCTTTGGACACCTTGATCTTGGGCTTCTGACCTCCAGAATTGTTAGAGATTTCTGTTGTTCGAAGTCATCCAATTTGTGGTACTTTGTTATGGCAGCCCGGAAAACAAATACAGTATGTATACTATTCCTAGTAACATAAAGGATTTAAGATGATTTAAAATAACACAGTAAATATAATAAGAAAAAAATTAAAAGTGAGAGTTAATGGCCGTCCCAGAAATGTAACATTAAAACTTCATGGGTTTTTTTAGAGTTTTTAAAATATTTATTTATTTGACAGAGAGAGATCACAGGTAGGCAGAGAGAAGAGGAAGCATGCTCCCTGCTGAGCAGACAGCCTGATGTGGGCCTTGATCCCAGGACCCTGGGATCATGACCTGAGCCGAAGGCAGAGGCTTTAATCCACTGAGCCACCCAGGCCCCCATGTTTTAAAAGCCCCTCAATTCTATTCCATTCCAAATATAAAGTGGCGATAAGGGGGAAAAGCCTCAAGAAGAGAAATCTATAAAGACATAATTGATAGCAATATTAGGTAAGTTACATGTCATTGGACCAGAAACAAGAGAGACCTGGCATGGAGGTGGGTCTGAGTGCCCCAGTGGCAGGCCTCTGGGTTCAGATACAGGAAAGCCAATTCCAAGCTTAACTCTTGTGGTCTAAGAGGGACTCAAGATGTTCCAGCTGTGGTGGGGAACCACTGGCCTGGGGTTCCTCCAGCTGTGAAAAAGACTGAAGAACAGTGCCACAGCTGTCTGGGACTAGTGCTTTCAGCTAACTGCACCCGTAGAGGTGGGAGGAAGCAGAGGGACCTCCAGTCATGGCCCAAGCTCCATGTCACTGTAGCCTCAGCTGCCATATAGCCTCTGGCTCCAAAGAGAAGAAGCCCCCCCCGTAAGATAATTCTGCAAACTAAAATTTCAACTGAAGAAAGTGAATGCTAAGAAAAAGCAAAAAAAAAAAATTTAAATCAACAACATGGAAAATGAATTTTTTTTGAAAATGAATTCTTCAAGAAATGAAAATAATAACAAAATCTGAAATAATATATAATAATAACAAAATCAAATAATATGATTTGGGACCTCCCAGAGATGAAAGATGAGAAATTAGGAGACAAGTGGCAGAGATTGAAAGCACAGGTGAATATGAAAAAAAAAATAGTTTCAAGTCCTTGGAATGAAAAATATCATTACTGAAATACTCTGCACTAGAAGCAGCTGACAAGAGACATGGTTCACCGCATTGAAGTATTTACCCAGGATGTATCTTCAAGAGACATGCAGAATAAAAACTGCAAGAGAAGCTGAGTAACTTGAAAGACTGATTGAAAGGCTCTAACATATACTTCCTAGGTGTTTCAGAAGGAAATTGGTGGAAGACTCAGGTGAAGCTGTTCTGGGTTAAGGAGACACACAAATCCTCCTCTAGCAAGTGTAGGGTAGATGTCATGCCAGGTCAATTGATCAATCCCTGCCTTGGCATAAAGTAATAAAAAGGAGAGATTTTAAAAACCAATCTTAACAAAATTTTAAAAAGAAGACAAGTGCAAACAAATAAAACCAAAGCTGAGACTAGATGTCACATCAGCAGAGCTGGATGTAGGAGGTATTAGAGGTGTTTTCCAAAGTTCCACCTGCTTCTGGAAGGTTCCATCCCAATCATATTACTTTGGAGGAGTTGGCTTATGTCGGTGCCACAGAGTCAACCGGTCTACAATGGTCACTGCTACCAGTGCCTTCCCACCAGCCTGGGAACCCTGGAGACCTATGTCCTCCAATAGGGGCTAGGGTAGGGCACAGGGTGAGGCCACAGATGTTGCTGGAAGAGTAGCTCAGACAGAGAACCTCAGTGACACAGGTGCGGCGAGGCTGGGCAGACAGTGAAGGGAGTGAAGCCCCGAGTTCCTATGGGACCTTTGAACGGGTCTTCCCAACCAAGAAGTTAGGATTCTAGTTCAGGCTGAGACCATGCGTAATACTCTGTAATCCTAGCATAGCTTGAGTGCCTGGTTGACAATCAGCAGACCCTTCTAGAGATGAAAATAACGGCTAGAATGGCTACATTGAGAGTTTGTGGTAGTGATGCTGAACTTGTGTTCTCCAGCAAGCTGATCTGGCTCAGAATCTCAGTCCGTCACTCATTAGCTGTGTGAACTTGGCCAAGTTTTTTACTCTTTCTGAACCTGCAGTTACATATCTGTAAAACAGTATGGTAAGTGTATCTATCCCTTGGGGTGCTGGGAGACTTAAGGGTGATGATCTGTATGGACTGCTTGGTGCACTGACCGCTACCCTACCAAGCAGCCTATAAATAACAGCTTTCATTACTTTTTTGAAAGTGGGGTGTGGACAAGTGTGTTAGGTTTCTATAGCCAGTGGGGGAGAGAATCAGTATCTGAGTAGGCTGTCACCACCATTATTGATCACCGATTTGCCTTCTGTACTTTCTCTGTGTTTCTAGTTGCTTCTCTTTCCACTTGGATTTCTCTTTTCTCCTTAAAAAAACTCTCAATACTCAGGAGAGGCTCTGTTATTAGCCATTTACACAGTTGTGTGAACTGGAATTGCTATTACTTCCTTTATTTGGGACAGGAGAAGATTGTATCTGGAGTCACATCTCTAACCTTGGAATGAAAGTGCAGTATCACCTTGGAAAGAGCTTTAGGCAACACTGGGCAAGTATCTGGGGTGTATGGTGGACCGTGTTCTTATTCTTGAAGCTCCAGCATCCTTGCTGTAAATATTAGTACTATGTTCGAGTCTTAAAAAGTAGACCTGTTTTCATTAACACTGCTTGCTTCTCGTCCCCCTTTACCTCCTCTTTCCCCCTCTCTCTGCTGCTCTCTGCCTCCCTCTCTCTCTCTCACACACACACACACATGCACACATCCGTGGTGAGTTTTTGTAGAGAGGTTATACAAAAAAAATTCCATGTAAATAATCTCTCTCTATATGGGGAGATATGTAGTCGAATACACAATCTATTATATGACCCTATAGCTCGTTTATATAATTTTTTAAAAAGATTTAATTTGTTGGGCTCCTGGGTGGCTCAGTGGGTTAAGGCCTCTGCCTTCGGCTCAGGTCATGATCTCAGGGTCCTGGGATCGAGGCCCACATTGGGCTCTCTGTTCGGCAGGGAGCCTGCTTCCTCTCTGCCTGCCTCTCTGCCTTCTTGTGATCTCTCTCTCTCTGTGTCAAATACATAAATAAAATATTTAAAAAATATTTAATTTGTTTTAGAGAGAGAGAGAGAGAAACCATGAGCAGGGGGAGGGGCAGAGAGAGAAGCAGACTCCCCACTCAGCAGAGAGCCTGATGCAATGCGGGGCTCAATCCCAGGACCCTGAGATCATGACCTGAGCCAAAGGCAAACACTTCACTGACTGAGCCACCAAGGCGCCCCTGAAATGATTTATTTTTAAATCATTTCAAACGTACAGAAAAGTTGCAAGAACAGTGAAAAAACCTCATGTATCTGCTTCACAAGATTTCTCAGCAGGTAACATTTTACCTCATTCATCCCATCCTTCTTATTCTTGCTGTCTCTGCAGGTGCGTGCGTGTGGATGTACACACACACACACACACACACACACACACACACACATACACTATCATTAGTCTTTTTCTGAGCCATTTGACAGCAAGCCCCCACCCAAACTCTCCAGATTCTCCCGTATGTGCCTCCCACCCAAAAAAGGACCCTTTTCTATACAACCACAGCATAGCTCTCGCAATCAGGGAATCACCATGGAAGAAGACACCCTCTCTCCTCCAATCCACAGACACCGCTCAGAGGTTTCCACTGTCCTGGGGACCTCCCTTCTCCCTTGTTGGTGCAAGATTCCATCCAGAAACATGGATTGTATATAGTTGTTGTCTCATGAGACTTTTTTGATCCATCTCTCCTTGTTTCTCATGTCTTTATCAGTCTCAAAGTACAAGCTTTCCATTGTGTAGGGTAACCTTAGCCTGAGTCTTGTCCAACGTTTCCTTGTGACTGGCCATAGGCCATTTATTCTTGGCAGGAAGACTCCCAGGATGGTGCTATGTTCTTTCGGGGTATCTTATCAGGAAGCACATGGTATCCACCCACCTGCACCATCGTGAACCCTAATTACCTGGTCAAGTTTGTACCTGCCAGGTCTCTCCACTGTGAAGGCATCACTTTCCCTGCATTAAGAGTTAGTATATTGTGGGGAGGTAATCTGAGATTAGATCTTGTTTCACCTCCTGCCTGATCAATTGTAGTTAGGATAATTGGTAAATGACGATGATCAATTTCCATAATTCCCTCTATATTTTAAATAGCTTTGTTGTGGTGTAATTCACATATCATAGAATCCGTCTGCTCAGAGTGTACAATTCAGTGGCTTTCTGTATATTCACAGGATTGTGCATCTATCACCTCAGTTAACACTAGAACACTTTCATTACCCTCAAAAGGAACCCCACACCCCTTAGCTGGAAACTTTAGGATCCCCCAACATCTACCACCCCAGGCACTGATTTACGTTCTGTCTCCATGGGTTTGCCTATTCCGGGATTCATACAAATGGAATCATACAATATGTGGTCTCTTGTGATTGGCTTCTTTCATTTGGAATAATGTTTTCAACATTCATCCCTGTTTGTATTTCATTTATGAGTTCATATAAAAAAAAACTCACCTGGGAGGACACAAAAAATAGTATGTAGATAAAGCTCTAAGTACCATGTGTGTGAAATGAGGGACAGTCAATGTCATTGTCGCTATGCTTACTTGCCTGTCCATGAAATGCAGACATGAGGGTGAGGACCACAGGAGGGAGACAGACTGGAGTTTGTGCACTTAAAATATTCTCAGCTAATAAGGTAAGTCTGGCCCCTACCGTCTGAGACTCAGGATTTGAGTTTTGGGGAGCACACCATCTAGCCACTCTCTAATCCAGAATCACACCAGAGCCAACAAAAAACTGAAAACCTTCCTGTTGTATAAAATACAAGCACTGAAATGCATGCCTGCTATTCATGATAAAATGCTTTCATTCATCATAATATTAAATTATCACTTTAATAATACTTCATAATTATTGTGCATTTACTATACTCCAGGCCCTGCCCTGAGCATCTGCTACGTGTGTCTCCGCGTTATCTTCTCGACAGTGCCCCAGAGTCAGTGGTGTTTCCATTTCCACCTTACCGATGAAGAAATTGAGGGACAGGGAAGTGAAATAATTTGTCCAGGGTCTCAAAGCTCAAGTTCTCACTTGGATATCTGACGTCACAAGCCAATAGAGAGAACAACACAGAATGAAGGCAAGGTGCTCCTCCAAAGAAAAGTGACAGTTACGGGACCCAGAGAGGCTATAAAAAGCAGACAGGAAACTTTGCCGCCATCATGGCCCCGAGTCCACAGCCTGGGGAGGAGAAGTGACCCGGAGCTACCTTGTCCTTGGAGTTCACAGGGCGCTCACACGTGTTCTGTTTCATTTGACCCTGAGTCAGTGAAGACACTTTAATCCAAATTGGTACCTTCTGCTCCAAATCAGCGATGTGCGCAAGGCAAGTGAGGAGGGGAGATGCCCATGTTCAAAAACGTGTTACTTGAAAAGAGTGGAGAAAAAAACCAGCTATTACTTTGAAAGTTAATTTAGACAAACAGCATAAGGTACCAGGTTATGGAGTGCCTGATGCAGGTAAGGAGATGTCATTCCCAGGTGAGGGCTAGCACCAGTTTGGTATTTCGATGTTTTATATAAGGCTCACTTTTTTTTTTTAAGATTTATGTACTTATGAGAGAGTGCGAGAGCAGTGGGGAAGAGGGAGAGGGAGAGAGAGAATCTCAAGCAGACTCTGTCCTGAGTGGGGAGCCTGACATAGGGTTTGATCTTGTGAAACCAAGAGTCGTACACTTATCTAAGTCACCCAGGTGCCCCTAAAGCTCACTTCTTCAGATTTCACTCAAGTCAAAGGTGATGAACTCATTTTTTGTAAATCTTACTCGGCTTCTCCCTCATTCTTAGCTGTAAATGTTTCCTTGCCCTCCCTTTCCTTTCCTTTTCCCTTTCCTTCCCTTCCCTTTCTTCTTCTTCTTTCCTTCCTTTTTCATTTCTTTTCCTTTCCTTTTCTTTTTTCTCGTCTCTTTTCTTTTTTCTCTTCTCCTTTCTCTCTCCCTCTCTCTCCCTCCCTCTCTCTCCCTCCCTCTCTCCTCAGCTTTCTTCTCCATTTGTTGGGGCTGAGGCTGGAGGCTGGCCGGTGGAGGCATGTAGCAAGAGGTGTACATGAAGCCCCCGCGGGATCTGAGCTTCGTGGCTTTGCTGCAGGGTGAGCTGTTGGTTGGTCTCTTCCTCTTGCCTCTCCCTGAAGGCAAACCATGGAACCTCTTGGTAGCTCCAGCCCACCAGCTCAGACTCCCGATTCCCCAAAACCATTCCAGACCTGGAGGGGAGGGACCCTTGGGCATCCAGTCCCTCCTGGGTTCTGCCCTGCCATCCAGCCATAATTTATTGGAGGGGTCCTGGAGCAGAGCAGGCGCTTTCTGTTTCTGTTTTAATGGTAATTTACAGCCCGGCCTGCCCTCCTGGTCACCTTCCCCTCTGCTCAAGTAGGTGAACACAATGTCTCTGTCTTGGTCGCTGTAGAAAGGGGGCTTTCTCCGAGGGTGCCATGAATTGGCCACGGCTGCGCCCCTGACAGCCGGGCAGGACGCGATTAGCCGGCACAGATGAGAGCCATTAGCCAAATGGAGTGTGCCATCTTCACAGCACAAATATTTTCCCCCACCATAATACCCTCTTAAGGAGACCTCAAGTGGCCTGGCCTTGTCATCAGCTCTTGGAGGCACACCACCAATCGTTTTTACTGCTGCTGGCATTTGCAGGGACGAGGGGGCAAGAGGAAGGCAGGGCCTGAGAGCATCCCAAGAGATCTTGGCCCTTGTGGCCTATTGTACTTTCTCTTGAAGACAAAGAACCCCGAAGCCTTTCTCCAGAGAGTCGCTTAAGCTTCGTCAATAAATCAGAGTCCAGCCCTAGCTATTCAGACACAACCGAGAAATCCGAAGGGCCCCGGCCATGGGTTTCCTTTCTGGGATATGGAGGATAGGAGAGATTTTTAGCCGAACGCATTTTGTTTGAATTCTTACCCCCACCCCTTTTCTTTGTGGCTTTTCTCTTTTCTGTCCGGCTCCGTGTGGAACAGAAGATGCGTTTGTAGGCCTGAATCAGGGGGATTGTTTCCATCATCAGACCATTCACGCCTGCCCCTCCCCTGTTGTAAAACACCAGTCCGGCCAAGGAACAGCGGCCCCATTGTGCGGTACCCCATACCACCCAGATTTCACCTCAGCCTGTGCCGAGCCCCTTTTTTGTTCCCAGTCAAAAGAAAGCATTTGCTCAGGGGAGGGGAGGGGTGTTCCTCTTGCTTCCACTAACACGGAGGTTAAAGGGAAGATTGATGGGAGAAAGTTCACCTAGAAAACCAGGATAAATTTCTTGTCGGCCAAGGCCAGTTGTTTCATTGTCCTGGGGCCATGTTTTTTGTTAATTATCTCTCACTCTCTCTTTTTATCAGGGAGAAAAGTAGCAAAGCAGGGAGAAAGGAACAGGATATAGGGGTCAGGGGTCCCACTGGGCCACCTAGGTATTGCATTGGGAAAGCTAGGGTGGGTAAGCCCCACGGGGAGTCTTGTGCAGCTTGAGGGTGGAGAAGACGGGTGACCATCCCAATCATAACGAATTCGATGCTGTCGTTACGTTGAAAACTTCTCACCGCTTGCCCTTTACCCTGGCCCCCTGGACTCTTCCTTCAGTTCCCAGAGTCTTTATCTTCTTTCCTATCCCCTGCTCATTGCCCCCAACTCTCAGCTCTCTCTCTCTCGCTCTCTCTCACACACACACACACACACACTTTTTCTTTTTTTAATTTTAAGCCCCATGAAACTGTAAGGCGGATTTCAGAAAGGACAGGGAGAAAAGAAAAGAAAAGAAAAAGAAAAAAAAACACACTGAGAGAAAGACTAAGAAAGTTGGTCCAAACAAGAACATGTTGTCAAGGAAATAAACCCTGGTGAGGGTAGGCATGAGACCACAGCTGCTGGATTTGGCCAGCATCAGACGCTGGTAGTAATGACAATGATTCTCAATGGCAGTGCCCCAGCTCCGAACATAAATAGGGCTCAGCCTGAAAGGGGAGGAAATGGAACAAAACATTTCCTTGGGTACCACTGGCAAAGAAATAACATCAATTTCAGTTTGGGGGGGAAAAAAAGCCAAAGAATCTCCCTGTTTCCCCACATTAGCAAAGGCAAATTCATAACTCGCCAACAAAGTACCTTTGAAATGCAGCTGCACTCCACGAACACACTGCCTTTTTCCACCCAGAGAGACAACCCTGTCTTGACCAGAAAGAAAGGAGAAAGAAAAAAAGCACACACTATTGAAAAACCCACCAGAGAGGGTGAAGGAAGAGGGGAGGGCACAGTGCTGGGGGCTGGAGGCGGGAGGCAGGGGAAATGCGTGGATCTTGGCAGATGCAAAGGCTAAGCTTTACCTAGTATAATGCGACCTTCTTTGCCTTTCCAAGAGGAGGCCTGGGATGAATGGCCACACAGATCCTCCGGAGAGGGGCTGCACGCGGGCAGCTGTTGGCCAGGAAGGAAGGCCGCTGGACCGACCCTGGCTCCCAGGTACCGGGCTGTCGGATCTCAGCGCCTCCAAGGACCCAGCAGCTGCTGCCCCCCGGGGGGAAGAGGGGTTCTGGGACTGGCTACCGCCAGGAGGCTGGAGCCTGAGCCAGGGCCCCTGAGACTCAGGGATGGGTCTGTGCGACAGCCCTTTGGGATGCAATACAAAGCTGGAATTCTGGTGTGTGCTTCCCCCTGGCCCTCTAGGATGAGCAATGACTATGAGTTTGGCAGGTCCAGCTTCTGGAGATAAGAAAAAGACTAAAAGTACGAACACAAAATTAGACGTGATTATTTGTTCAGAATGAGAAAAGAGATCACAACAAATGACACAAGTTAAAAGCTGATAAATACCATAAACAGCACAAAATTCAGAAATCCAATATAATCTGTTTCTATAGATCATATATTATACATATATATATCTTTAAAAAAAAAATTAACTGTCGGATACTTCGCAATGACACATCTCCCCAGCCTTTATGATACTTCTCAAGGTCAAAAAACAAAATTTCTTATCCCAAAGTGCACAGCGACTCTTTCCACATTAACCTTATGTTACCCACAGTGCCCGAGAATCACTGGGTAGGAGGAGTTGTATTTTATTTTTTAAAAAGGTTTTATTTATTTATTTATTTGACAGAGAGATAGATCACAGATAGGCAGAAAGGCAGGCGGGGTTGGGGGGGTGGGAAGCAGGCTCCCTGCTGAGTAGAGAGTCCAATGTGGGGTTTGATCCCAGGACCCTGAGTTCATGACCTGAGCTGAAGGCAGAGGCTTTAACTCTCTGAGTCACCCAGGCGCCCCTGGAGTTATATTTTAATGAGCGTGTTATCTGTTGGGTCCCAGCTACAGGTTGGGAATGACACAGTGAAGGAAGGACATTTATTACGAAGCTCATATGGTCCACACAACAACCCAACGAGGCCGACTCATTATAGATGAGGAAACAAAGGTCTCAGAGAAGGGAAGTGACTTGTCCCATGTCCCATAGCTGTGAGGATACCGGACTTGGGGTATGAAACTGGATCTGCTTGAATATACTGATACATTCACTGCCCGGTTGGGAAGACAGCACAGAAACAAATTAGTAAAGAGGTACCTGTATGGGCTATCTAAGGATAGAGGAAGGAATGGCTGCTTCTGCTAGAGGATGATGGGAACAGCAGATTTTGATGGGTGGGGAGCTTCTCTTCTTCTTCAGCCTTCCCCTTACCCAGGGCCATGGCTTTGGGGCTGGATGACTCTCCAGCCAACTGCACATGTCAACCTAACAACAGAGTCTGGAGAAAGAACCACTTGGAAGCTTTGTCTTGCTTGCCAAAGTGGTGACCTCTGTAGGCCGGGCTGCTTCTGCATTCATTTATCCTGGATTTTATTATTCAGGGTAATAGGAGTTTGGAGACGGCTGGGAATGCAAAATTTTGTGGGGAGAAAAGAGAAAGAGAGAGAGAGAGCTGGGGAAAGATGGGGTGGGGGAGAAGGGAAACCATGTTCTGAATTGGTTGCCTGTTCTGAATTGGTCACTGACACTGATGGATCTTCTCCTTGAAGGTGAACAAGCGATTTAGCAGTCCGCAGGCCCTCACACACAATTCCTCACTCCAAATGAAGGGTCCACTCTGGCAAATTACCATGCCTTTCTCTTATTCATCCTTCCCTGTACTTGACCTTCCCACTCTTCCACTAACTCAGCCCTGGTGTGCCTGGAAAGACACAACTCCCAAACAGGCTGGAGGACACCATCCCAGCCCTTCCCCAGCTGGGGGTCACCATCAATGACATAGTCATTAATGCATGCAAGACTGTGGCAATTTACAGCCATGTGGAAGTCAGACCATGTCCCGGTCCGGGCATGATAGCGTGTGCTGATCCATCTGCCCACGGATCTAGTAGGGAATAAAAATACAACTCCCCATTCTGATGACTCCAGGCTCCATTCTAGCTTTTCTCCTCCTGGGAGGCTGTGATGGGAGGTGGGGATGGACGAAACTGACTAATGTTAGCTGAGCTATGCCCCCCCCCCCCGCCCCCGTGCTTCCTGGGTTAGACTTTGCCATGGTCACTATGGGTGGGGCCTTCAACCATTGCATCTGCGCGTTCTTACTTCTCATGCCCTCCCAGCTACAAACACCAAGTTTCTGTGGCATGGTGGGGCTGAGGAGAGAAGGGATCCCCACCCCACTGAAGCAGATTCACTTATCAAATAACAACGCATATGCTTCCATCATACTGGTACATTTTTTTAGATCCTCCACTACACATACTCAGTGGTCTATAAACTGGACACATTCGACTCACTCGTGGATTTTAATAGTATGTCCACTCTGTATGAGCTACCATATCACAGAAATCCTAAGGTATATTTTTAGGAAGGAATGACATTGAGCCGGTTTGGTCACAAGGAACTTAAGAATTTGGGGATTTTTCTCTAAACCGTGCCAAAGCGCATGGACATAGATGAGTCACTCATTTCTATGCGTGCATAGGATTTCCATAAAAGAAATACTATGAGAGTATTTAATAAAAAGACTGCAATCCTCTAATACATTAGAGCCAGGCCTAATGCAAAATTTATAACAGATGAGACTCTTTTTTTATTTATTTGACAGAGAGAAACACAGCGAGAGAAGGAACACAAGCAGGGGGAGTGAGAGAGGGAGAAGCAGGCTTCCCGCCGAGCAGGGAGCCCGATGTGGGACTCGATCCTGGGTCTCCGGGATCATGACCTGAGCCGAAGGCAGCGCTTAACCAACTGAGCCACCCAGGCACCCTAACAGATGAGAGACTCTTGCCCTTATCATTTTGCTCTCCCTCCTTTATCTTTTTCTCTCCCTATTCATGCTAGCTCAAGACATGGAAAACACAGAAAAAGCACTGGGAAACCATTGGAAGGTCTCTGCAAGAGACGTAGAGTAAATCTCTGCTGTTCGACATCAGTGCTTGGGCCTTGATAAAATAAGTGAACGTTCATGTCCCTTAGTCTTAATCTTAAAGTTTAGGGCTTTGTGAGAGTGTGACTGTATTTATAAAATGAAAACAAAGTTATCTGACTCTGGTGTGCCGATGTTGATTCTAGCTGTTCAGGACCCATTTCTTTGTTCTCCACTATGAAGCTTAGCCTTACTCACAGATATTCAATATAAAAGGTATTTAGCACCACTAACCAAGTCTTTGATGCTGCCTTTTTTCTCCATTTTCTCTTACTTTCTGGCATGGCCTCAGCATTCAATGACTGGCATAGCTACTTACGACTCTTCTCCCCTGGGCATATTCTTCAATCTCAATCAATTAAGCCTGAAGAAATAAAAATACAGGAAAAAATCCTATAATTCAATGCTGATGAGACCATGGGGGAAACAGATATTTCATGCTTTGAGCATTGCTACAATGCCTTTTGAGGGCATTTGGCCATCAATGCAGGTCAAAGGTCATCAAAATGCTTGTACTCTTTGACCCCGTAATCTCATTCTCTGGAATTTATTTCAAGGAAGTAATTTAAAACAAGAAATGGTGTATGTACGGACATATTTATAGCGGGGTTATTTATGGTGGTGAAAAACCGCAAATGACCTGAAGGTTTAGCAACAGGCAGTGGGCAAACAGATCATGAGATGTTGATATAATGGAATATTAACTATTTGCTAAAGGCAGCAAAGTTGAAAAGTAATTAGGAACATGGAAAAGAATACAATGTCATAGGCGTAGATTGTCAGCATGATGTTAAAACATGAAATTCGTAAGTAGAAATCTAATGGGAATGCGAAGAAATGAAAGTGGCTGTTTACAAGACAGCAGAAATGTGGACATAATCCGTTGAAATCCGACACAGCTATTTTTTTATGTTTGAACTTTTGCCAAGAACAAATGATAGCTTTAATTTGGGAAGCAACATCTATAGCCCTACTACGGTGTTCAGAATTCCTATCTGTCCACTCATCTGTTTATCTTCATCTTTCTCCTTCACCAAGTAACTAGGGTTGCTAATTTTAAATGAAAGAATGATTTTAATAGTGATTTTAATAAGACTCCAATCTGAAGAACATAGGAGTGGAAAATGCGTGTAAAAATAGCTCATCTCGCTGCAGAAGGGCCATAAACTCAGGTGAAGTGAGTGAGCGGCCATCCCCCAGGGGTGCTGCTTCTCACCCCAGACAGGGGACCTATCTGCACAGCTGGGCATCTCTGACTTCTCCGACTGGCTCACTGGACCCAGGAGTAAGGCTCTGGGTCTCCACCTTGAATATTCCCAAATCAGTTTTCTCAGAGAGCAAGAAGAGTCGGGCATCAAATTTAGAACAAAAAAACCCATCAAAATATTCTTCTCTATTCCTTCCTCCACACATCGAATGGGGAATGTGTTCAGTCTGTGTGTGAATGACTCCTACTGCCCTCAAAATTAATATTGAGTTGTTCACAGAGGACAGGACTGGGCCTTGTAAGTCGCAGTGGCAGGACACTGGGCAGCTTTATATGACAGACAATACCGGAGTTGTGCAGAGAAAGAAAAGGGGACGCATGTTGGTGGGATACTGATCCTTGCCCCCAACTGATTGGCCACCTTTATCCTTTGGCTCTGTGCAAGGAACCGTTTGGCTCCCAGACTCACGGTCTGTTCTCGAGAGTTCTTCATCAATCACGCATTCTGTTTGCCCCACACTGGCTGATTGGATCCAGCCCACCAGCTGCTGTGGCGATGTCTGCGTGGGTGTCTGCAAAGTGTGTGTGGGGGGCGCAGATGTGTGCGTCGCGGGGTGGGGGGGGCCAAGATGCTACCGGGAGCCTCTTCTTTTCTTTTTAAGATTTTATTTTTATTTATTTATTTGACAGAGAGAAAGACAGCTAGAGAGGAAACACAAGCAGCCCCGGGAGTGAGAGAGGGAGAAGCTCCATCCTGGGACTCTGGGCATGGCCTGACCTGAGGGCAGAGGCTTAAGGACTGAGCCACCCACGTGCCCCAGTCGGGAGCCTCTTCTAACCGTGTGCTTCCAGCTAGCCCTTCTGCAGAAAACACTTCTCCAAATTTGTTCCTATAAGTAGCAAGCATCCCCCTTTTGGTCAGTAGGGCTATTTATATGGTGTTTATGTGGAACCCAAAATAATACATGGTTAACTGGCATCATAAAGCAAGACGGGTTTCTTGTTAATTACATTTCTAAAATGCTAATTTACTTACTTCCTATGGTGCCAAAATTTGCTTTAAAATGACTTTTTTTTAAAGATTTTATTTATTTGACAGAGAGAAACACAGCCAGAGAGGGAACACAAGCAGTGGGAGTGAGAGAGGGAGAAGCAGGCTTCCCGCTGAACAGGAAACCTGATGTGGGACTCGATCCCGGGTCTCCGGGATCATGACCTGAGCCAAAGGCAGTTGCTTAACCAACTGAGCCACCCAGGTGCCCCTAAAATGACTTTTTTAAACACTTTTTAAAAATTTTTATTGTTACTTAAATATTTTTTCCAGTGTTTCAAGATTCATTCCCCATTCCCCACACCCAGGGCTCTATGCAAAATGACATTTTGAGCAAAAATTACTTTTTAAAATTTGTACATGTCCCTGACTTCCTAAACAGAGTTTTAGAAACACAGAGTCGACTTTTCCTGATGTTTTTCACTAATATTTTAAACTTACTTGTTTGTACGTGAGTAGCCTGATTTTTGTTTTATGGAATAGATTTTTTTCTGTTTTATACTCTCTCATTATCACCTATCTTTTCTGGACTTACCGTTTTATATTTTTAGAAGAAAAATCCTGCCTTTTCTTTGCTCAAAAGCAGCAAGGTTTATTGAACCTATAAGTCAAAGACTTAGGTATGATGGGAGCTCTTCACTGTAAAGAGAAGGTGCAGAACTTGAATATCTACTTTAACTCCCTGGGATGGATTAACTGGGAGGTCATAGCCGGACCCCATTGTTCAGATGCTTGGAGGCCATGAAAGTGAGCTACAAGTTAGCAGCAACACTTGTTCGATATTTCCACCTGCCCCACCTTCTGGTAGGCATGTTTTATTTCTGAGAAGAGAAATGCATACATGATATGTGGGAAAGCTGGTCTTAGAGAGTGAGACCATAAGGAAGTTTTAGCCAGATAATGATGGATATAGGGTCTCTGTATTGCTACCTTCTATTGCTACAAATGTCTATTAATTTTTCCAAATTGGGACTGCCCACTCCTTTTTCCCTTCTTCCTTCTCCATCTTGTCATCACATTCTAGCTGGGTACCCCTTGTAAATAGGGATATGACCATAGAGACAGGCTTGCAACAATCAACTCTGAGGCTCAACACAAGATGCTGATATTCTCCTTTTGTAGACGGGAGAGAAGGGTGCCTCTGGAAGAACTTGAGAAAGGTGATTATGTTGTCACAAATCAAAACAAAAATCAGGGAGAAAGAGCAAAGAGCATCTTCCCTATTTCCTTCTCTCCTTACTGGACCTCAGTCAAGAAACTTCCAGGACCAGTACCATCAGCCACCAGTTGAATATTCACTGGGGAAGTGGGGCCCCTGTTTTTCCCATTTGGCTTAAATTTCCTCATCCTTGATTTCTAACTTGAGTCCATTGAAAATATACTTATTTTTTAAAAAGAAGCACCAAAAATTGACAAGGCAAGAAACAACAAATGTTGAAGAGGCTGTGGAGAAAGGGGAACCCTATTACACTGTTGGTGGGAATGCAAGTTGGTGCAGCCGCTTTGGAAAACAGTGTGGAGATTCCTTAAAAAATTAAAAATAGAGTTACCTTATGACCCAGCAATTGGACTACTGGGCATTTACCCCAAAGATACAGATGTAGTGCAAAGAAAGGCGATATTTATCCCAATGTTCATAGCGGCAATGTCCACAATTGCCAAACTGTGGAAAGAGCTGAGATGCCCTTCAACAGATGAATAGGTAAAGAAGATATGGTCCATATATACAATGGAATATTACACCTTCATCAGAAAGGATGAATACCCAGATTTTCATCAACATAGATGGGACTGGAGGAGATTATGCTGAGTGAAATAAGCCAAGTAGACAAAGTCAATTATCATATGGTTTCACTTACTTGTGGAGCATAAGGAGGAATATGGGGGACATTAAGAGAAGAAAAGGAAAAGTGAATTGGGGTAAATCAGAGAAGGAGATGAACCATGAGAGACTGTGGACTCTGAGAAACAAACTGAGGGTTTTGGAAGGGAGGGGTGGGGAGATGGTGAGCCTGGTGGTGGGTATTAAGGAGGGCACGGATTGCATGGATGTTATATATGAACAATGAATCTTGGAAAAACGACATCAAAAACTACTGATGTACTGTATGGTGACTAACATAACATATTAACAATAAAAAAAGAAACACCAAGAAAAGGAGAAAATGTATTTGGGCAGTGGAAATCTCTAACTGCTTTTTTTGTTTCTTTGAATAGCAGACCTATTTTACAGTGAAATCTTCGGGAACATCTATCGACATCAGTACCTGTGACTGTTGAAGAACAGCAGAAATCTCAGCTTTGAACACTGTTCATTTCCTTTTAGACCCACAGCATTCTCTCCAGCAAGTATATGTTATTCCTAAGTCTCACAGAACATGGCTGTGATTCTGGGGAGAAGGCTGGGTCAGGCTATGATAGGAAACAGGGTTCCAATCCAGGCTGTCAAGACCCCAGGGCTCCTTGTTGTCAGATAGCTGGTGGAGGAAATCAGGTCTGCCAGCTTTGTCCTGGAAGGTTGTGGGGTGGTGGTGGAGGGATTCGGTAGGGGGGTGGGCAGAGGCAGGGGCTGGATGGCTGTGAGGTTCCTAGCCCTCCACAAACTTCAGGGTCCTTTATTGATATCTTCCTGACATTTAGCTGAGGTTAAACTATTGCTTTGGAGGGCAAAAAGTACTGCCGTGGATGTTTAAGCAAAACTAAAAAAATTGTCTAGTCTCAAAGTATTTGATAATCACAAAAGGAAAAATAGTAAGTGTATAATGGAGAGCCTGACAGAAATCACCTTGGCCAAGTGACATGGTGTCCTAAGAAGGACACGTCCCTCCTCTTGCAGTTTCCCTCCCTGTAATGCACTGTCCCAGTCTAATCATGAGAACACATCTCATCAACTCCAGCGGGGACATGCCGTGAATTGAATGTTTGTGTATAACCCCCACACTACTACCAAACTCACATGTTGAAGCCCGTCCTGGTGTGGGTGTGATGGTATTACAAGGTGGGGTCTTTGGGAGGTAATTTGGTCATGAAGGTGGAGCCCTCAGGGATGGGATTCGTGCCCTGAGAAGAAACAGGAAAGAGATGATCTCTCTCTCCACATGAGAGAGTAAAGGAAGGCAGTGTCTGGAAAGCAGATAGAGGGTTCTGGCCAACCCTCTATCTCAGCCTCTAGAACTGGGAAAAATAAATGTTTATTGTTGAAGCCACCCATCTGTGGTCCTCTGTTACAGCACCCCAAGCTGCTCCAAGGGGGTATTCTATAAAATAACTGACCAGTTATTGATCTTGAAGATCAAGATGTCAGGATCAGGAAATCAAGGAAAGATTGTGGGACTGTCATAGATTGGAGGAAGTTAACAAGACAGCAGGGGCTAAGTGTGATGTGGTCTCGTGGGTTGGACCCTGGAACAGATTTTTTTTAAAAAGGGCACTAGTGGAAAGCTGATGACATGCAAATAACTTCTGTGCTTTGGTGAACTGGATCCCATCAACGTTAATTTCTCAGTTTTGATAAATGCTTCATGTTTACGTAAGATGCGAACAAAGGGGAAACTGAGTGAAGGGCATCTAGGAGCGCTGTGCTCTTTTTCTGCAACTCTTGTGTTAAGTATAAAATTATTAAAGATAAAAAAAAGTGCTGCTGTGATTCATAATGGCCAAGTGCAACTGGAAAGATCTATCAGAAATTTGGGGAATAAGTACACAAAACGACCCTCAGCTTCTAAGAAAGAAAATTGCTTCTTTTAGGAAGGAGCTGCCAAGAAGCCTTCACGAATATTAGGCAGGCTTAGCGCCCTCGATGTGGGAAAGAAACCAATAAATTATCCAGGCTGCTAAGGAGATTATCAATGGTTTTTACTCCTCGATCCTGTTTACATCTCCCTGCTCATTAGAAGTAATGAGGATGTGCAGGTTGAGACTCAGTCAGTCTTAATTCAGTGTTCCCGTTTTGTTTACCGTCCTGTAAAACTTCCAAAAGCTTGGCTTTACCTTTAACTCAATAGCAAGAACCAAATTGAAGTAATCAAATCAAGCTACTGTTATTATGTAAAGCTATTTTCTTGGACCCCTGCTTTGAGTAAATGATTCCTATTAACATGCAGATTTGCTGGGGATTACCAGAAAGTCTCTCAAAATAATCATCAGAAGATGCCTTTCTAAAGAATACTTTTCTCTCTGATTTGGACCAGGATTCAGTCCATAAATCTCTTCCTTCTTCTACTAAAGGACAATTCGGGACAGCTCCGTGACCAGGATGGGAAAACGAGGGCTCCTAATTTGGAGTTGATTGAAACTGAAAATACAGACCCCAGCTTCCCCCATGTGTTCTGCTGATTCTAAATTCTGTCACAGCCCCGTCAGAGGAAGGGAATGCAGGGGTGCCAGAGGGCATGTGTGTGCCTGTGTGTGTGTGTGTGTGTGTGTGTGTGTGTGTGCCTGTGTGTGTGCTGCACGCGCACACGCACGCACACGAGCGCACACGGAGCCAACAGCAGGACGGGTAAAGTCTCTGTAACTTTTTTTTAAAATTTTATTTATTTGACAGATAGAAACACAGCCAGAGAGGGAACACAAGCAGGGGGAGTGACAGAGGGAGAAGCAGGCTTCCCACCCAGGGAGCCCAATGTGGGGCTCGATCCCGGGTCTCCGGGATCATGACCTGAGCCGAAGGCAGTTGCTTAACCAACTGAGCCACCCAGGCACCCCATTCTCTGCGACATTTTTATTTGGCTGTACTAGGAACGGAATCTCATGTAACGGAGTGAGAGTCAGCACAATACACCAGGAGAGGAAGGACTCCACAGTGAGACTGGGGTTTGCTCCACTGTTGTTTCCCAGGAATGAGTACCTTGAACTCTCTGAGCCTCGGTCATCTTAGCTGTGAAATAAGGACATTATTTACCTGTACCTTTTAGGGCTGTTGACAAGATGAAATGAGCAAATTCATATAAGAGCTAACTCATGAAAGCATGACTATCACAAACGAAAAGTATTCTTACCTTACTTAAAAGGGAAATATACATACACACATATTTACTTCTGTATATATGCATCTATATAATCTTCACTTTACTTATTTGTAATAGTAAAAATCAGAAGCAATGTCAGTGTTGAGGGGAAGCAGCATATGCCTTCCAAAATATGGCTGTTGGAGTTCAGGATATGTCATACCAACATAAATTGCTTTGGTACCTTGCTTACTTTGAGCTGAAGGCACCGGAAAACAGCAGGTGCAGGAGAGACGCTCCGATCTCCCTCATCTGCCTGAAGACAGCTCCTCCAAAGGACCTCGGGGTCGTCAGCAATCCCCTCCTGGTAGAGTCTTCAGGAGGAAAGATGGACTCTCATCACAGGAGAGAAAAGACTAGAAGTCAGGACCGCACCAAGACACACTCTGTCCCAAGTGTCGACCTCCCATCAAGTCTTCTGAAGGCCCCTTTAGCTTTCCTAAAAACCGTTTGCTATGGCCCAGAAGCCTTACATCCCCTTCCCCCCCATGAAGCTGGCATTTCATCCTGGGTCCTGAGCCATGGGGGAGTTACTCATGGTTCCCCGATATCTCCTACTAACATACAAGATACATGTGTTCCTAAACTTCTGTCTGACTCAGCTATAAAAAAGGATACAATCTTGCCATCTACCACAATGTGGATGGACCTACAGGGTAGGGTATGGCACTAAGTGAAATAAGTCTGACAGAGAAAGACATATACCATAAGATTTCACCTACATGTGAATCTAAAAAAGAAAACAGGGCGCCTGGGTGGCTCAGTGGGTTAAAGCCTCTGCCTTCGGCTCAGATCATGGTCTCAGGGTCCTGGGATCCAGGCCCGCATCAGGCTCTCTGCTCCGCAGGGAGCCTGCTTCCTCCTTTCTCTCTGCCTGCCTCTCTGCCTACTTGTGATCTCTCTCTGTGTCAAATAAATAAATAAAATCTTTAAATAAATAAATAAATAAATAAATAAGAAAACAAATGAAGAAACAAACAAGGACCCCTAAATGCAAAGAACACAATGCTGGTTGCCAGAGGGGAAGGGGTGGGGGGTGAGCAAAATGGGCGAACAGGAGTGGGAGATACGGGTTTCCAGTTTCGGAATGAGTAAGTCATGGAGATAAAAGGCACAGCATAGGGAATATAGTCAGTGGCATTGTTAATAGCATCTTGTGGTGACAGATGGTAGCTACACTTGGGGCGAGCACCACTCTAGACTTGTTGTACCTGAAACTAATGGAACACTATGTGTCAACCAGAAACAAAGCAAAGCTAATTACACAGTAATAAACAAACAAACAAAACAACTTGTTTTTCTCTTGTTAATATTTTATTACAGAGGTCTCAGCTAAGAACTCAGGAGGGTAGAGGGACAATTATTTTTTTCTCCCCTACAATGCCCATCCATAGGGAAATGGGCAAATAATAGTACATTCACTCAATGAGACACTGTGTTCCCCTTAAAGTAATTACTCCGAAGCTATTTGGCAATGTTCATGGGAAAGGAGATCACAAACCACCATGCACATTATACTTAAACTATAAAAATACAAATATATTTGGGCAAACAAGTGAAAGCAAGTACAGAGACAGGAAGGTAGTTTTATTTAATTTGTGCCATTGAAAGCAATTTCTGCCTCTCTGTTTTTCGGCTTTTAATAATTATTTTTAATTTTTTTCAAAAGTGAAAAGGTTTTAACTAAAGAGTAACACTGGGAATAAGAATTTAGTGCCTGCTGTCATCAAGATATCCCTTTTTTAAAAAAATATTTTATTTATTTATTTGAGAGGGAGTGAGAGCTAGAGAGAGGGCACAGAGGGAGAGGGAGAAGCAGACTGCCCATTGAGCAGGGGCTCTGTCCTTGGACCCAGGGATCATGACCTGAGTGAAGGCAGACCCTTAACCTTAAATGACTGACCACCCAGGCGCTCCAGGATATCTTAACTTCTCATGGCTCCCCCCCCCTCCTATGACTGAGCCCTCACCCCATCTGTAGGTAAGCCCTTGATTCTCCAGAGTTTCTTCCCAGGACAGAGGCTGTCTTTCTGAGACCCAGTGGAGCTCAGATCCAAACCCTGTCATTGGGCCAAGGATTTTATTCGAAGTTTTATTTTCCCCCTGAACCTTTTAGGGATTTAGTTTCAGTACCTCCTATGGTGACAGACATATTTGGGGCCCATTTTATTTACAAAACAGGCTTAATAATGGGCAAATTCTGACACTGACCTATTTTAAATAGTAAGTGGTAAAATTAAATACAAAGCTTGTAAACAAGACGGGGTATTAGACATTTCATTCCCATAGCTATTAATTATAATTGATGCTCTGCTACTCTCCCTATTAGTGGTTTCTATCCTATCCTCCTTGATGAATGCATGTACTGGAGATTTGGAAGCAGGGTGTGGATGCAAATTCAGATGGGCTGCATATTAAACATGTATGTATTATGACCCTGACCAAGAACACAGAACCACCAAGAAAATGGACTTTTGTAGTTAAGTGTTAGAGTCACTTAGCAATTCTATCTTTGAAAGCATCCTTAAAAAACAAAACAAAACAGCCTCCTGGGTGGCTCAGTCAGGTAAGCATCTGCCTTCAGCTCAGGTCATGATACCAGGGTTCTGGGATCCAGCCGCTGGGGTCAGGTTCCCTGATCAGAGGGGAGTCGTCCTCTCCCTCTGTCTCCCCCCCTCTCCATGCTCTCTGTCTCTCTCTCAAGCAAATAAAGAAAATATTTCTTAAAAAAGTAGAGAAGTGCGCCTGGATGGCACAGTGGGTTAAAGCCTCTGCTTTCAAGCTCAAGTCATGATCTCAGGGTCCTGGGATCAAGGCCCACATCGGGCTCTCTGCTCGGCAGGGAGCCTGCTTCCTCCTCTCTCTCTCTCCCTGCTTCTCTACCTACTTGTGATCTCTCTCTCTGTCAAATAAATAAATAAAATCTTTAAAAAAATAAGTAGTATTAAAAACAACAAAAAGTAGAGAATAGTATTTAGTCAAAATCAGGGTGGGAGCAAGTAGGAGTCAGAGAAAATGTTTTCTTCTCAGCTTTGCCAGAGTTCTAATCAAATGTGTGAGAAAGGTGCATAACTTTCTATTTATTTTACGACAGCAGCAATAGGGTTTGTCTAAGGAAAATTACAAGTTCCCAGATTTGTGATGGAAAGGCTGTCTTAATCCTGAGCATGTCTTGCTATTTATAGCCCTCAGCACAGTGCTCAGTAGAGCCAAAGGCTTAGGGACTTTCCTGAGCCCCTGGGGAAGAGGCTGTAGGCTTGTTCATTTCCTCTACCTCTGACAGGCCTTGGCTTCTTCCAGGAGAAGAGTCAGCTGGTTTGATGGGAGTCCTTGCCCCCACCATATCCATCTCCCCCAAGTCTCAAGCACTGTTTTTAATGGCCTATGAAGGTCATTCCCACTTTCTGCATATATATATTTTTTTAATTTCAGAAGATATTAGGGAAAAAAGAGAAGAATCTAGAGGCCGTCCACTAGATTATGAAGTCTTTGAGAACTGGAGCGGTCTCCGTCCATCTCTGTGTCTCTATAGCCTACGGTGGTGCCTGATGAAAAACTACAATAATAAAATAAAGTGTCTTATATTTCCTGAATGCTTGCTATGTGCCAAGCATTCTTTATTCATCGACTTATTGGATCCTTGCAGTGATCCGATGAGTATCTATTATGATAATTTTTCTTATAGAGTTAAGGTAATGAAGCTCTGAGAAGTAAGTAACCTGCCCAGAGATACACATCCAGAGCTACCATTCAGTCTCTAGGTCAAATCCCCTGCCCTTAACCACTGGGCTGCCCTGCTTCAAAGCTCATGGTAGGTGCTCTGCAGATGTTGGCTACATGAATAAAAGAATGCCATTGTAGAAGTATTTCTAGAGCACCTGGTGGCTCAGTCGGGTAAGCATCTGCCTTCTGCTCAGATCATGATCCCAGGGTCCTGGGATCAAGCCCCACATCAGGCTCCCTACTCAGCAGGGAGCCTGCTTCTCCCTCTCCCACTGTGTACTGCTTCCCATGCTTGTGCTCTTGTTCCCTGTCAAATAAATAAATACAATCTTAAAAAAAAAAAAGATCTTCTAAAAAAAGAAGGATTTCTAGCCTATGCTATGAAAGAAATTCAGACTTTCCTTGTTCTAATCTATACTTCCTTCTTTCTCAGAACTGATGTGACGCCTTTCGGGGCCAGACCCCAGATGTTTTCACTGAGATGCTTCCTGTTAGGACTGGTGCTGTGCTAAGAGGATGCTCAGTGCTCCCTTGGAGAGTGTTAAGTGCGATTCAACTGCTATTTAATTAATTATTTATTTATGGCCTGGGTTGCTGGAAGGAACGTCAGACTTACAGGGAATTAGGAAATCTCATTCTGTAAGGAGAACAGATACTTTATCTGCAAGTTCCAAAAGTAGAAGCTTCCCCCTGCAGCAGAATCTGGGTGCAGAGAACATTCTGGAACTCTGGGTGCAGTTCCTTTGGATGGAGTTCTTCCTCGATAATCTCAAAACTCTAAGTTCCAGTGATGAAAGCAAAACCCAGAGTGATACGTTTACGTGTAGATATAAACTCAAAGCCAAAACCCAAATCATGCTTCATGTTGTTCCTGAGTGCACATGGAAGTCCCACCGCTGGAGACGAAGGATACTGGCAAACAGGGTGTTCATACATACACACCCCCAGAAAAGCGTCAGGAGGGCAACAGGGCAGGGGCACCAGGAAAGGGGTCTTTCTTAAAAAAAAAAACAACTGAAAAAAAATTTAAATTTAAAAGACACTGAAAACAAATACAAAAATATGTTAACAGTTGTCGATTCTGGATAATTCTGTGTAACTCTGTGCCTTTTTCTACATCTTTAAAATTTACCAAATTAAAAAAAAAAGACACAGAGACCTGATTTACATAATTTCTCCGAGTGAACAAAAGCACACAGGGTAGTTTCTAGCAGCTGGTCTTGCACAGCAATCCAATCGGCTCCCTGTGAGTGGCGAGCTTTCATTAACCCTGGCAAACAAGAGTTGCATGACTATATGGCAGGGACATGTATTCACCAGGGAGGAAAATCCTAGATTTAGAGGGGCGACTGTCCTAGCTTTTTCAAACTTCTTCTGTGCAGAGAAAGAAAGAAGTTTCATGTCAGGAACCTGCATGGGTGTGTGCGTACACACACGCACACAAACTCCTGAAAAACTTTCATCAAACTCATCCTAGTTACAGGTGATGCATTCTGATATTTCCATGTTTTACATACTAGTGGAGACCCGTTATTTTGATTTCAGGATCTATGAATGGCTGGTGAGTCTCACTTTGAAAAGTAGGAAGGAATGGCCTTTAAGGGTCCTAGGAGGTCGAATGCTCTGTGCCTCGTTTCAGAGAGTTTTTGGCTTCCTTCCCTCTCTTAACCTTGCCTGAAGCTGACTTACTTGTTCTTTAGGCTGCTGGTCAAATCTCTTGTCTTCCAAAAAGACTCCCTGATGCTCTTTTTTTTTTTTTTTTAAAGATTTTATTTATTTGACAGAGAAAAACACAGCTAGAGAGGGAACACAAGCAGGGGGAGTGAGAGAGGGAGAAGCAGGCTTCCCACCAAGCGGGGAGCCAGATGTGGGGCTCAGTCCCGGGACTGCAGGATCATGACCTGAGCCAAAGGCAGAGGCTTAACAACTGAGCCACCCAGGCGGCCCTCCCTGATGCTCTTAGGCCAAAATGAATTTCTCCCTCTGCTAGACTTCTGTTCACTTTGTGCTCTGGATAACATTTTTCCCCCACAAATTTCTCATTCATCCAAGTACTTTTTTTTTTTTTTTTGACATTGTGTACTAGGCACTGTCCTAAGCACGAGATGATAGTGGGAAACAAAACGAACAAGGCTTTGTTTTCACGGCACTTTCGTAAGACCTGAGGAGACATACAACAAAGAAATAGTTTGTGGTCAATATCGGATGGTGATATAGGCTGGTAAACTTTAAAAATCACTGGGTATAAAAGCTGGCTTCCACCTCATCATGTAGCCAGAGCTCCATTACAGCTTAGTTACTCCTCCTCTTAAATACAGATTGGCTGCCAAAATCCACCGAGCATCTGAGGAAAACGCTAATGGAAGAGATGAAGCTAAAAAGAGCAAAGATGAGCTCAGAAGAAATAGAGACAATTCTGTAAACATTTCAACAAGGATACACTAAAAAAAAAAATGAGTTTCTCAGAAATATAAAAGAAGATATTCATTCATGAAACAAGAACAGGAAGATATAAAAATGGATCAGAGAACCAGAAATCTTGAAAACCAAAATAGAATAACTGAGTTAGGAAATAAAATACCGTGTTGCAAAATATAATCAAGGATATCTCCTAGAACACATCATTTAGCAATATGGAGAAGTAAATTCCAGAAAAAAAGAAAACCAGATAAAATAGTCGAAATTCATTGCATCAGGGGAGTGGAAGTGAGATTCTAGAGGTAGAGCAGAAAACTGTGTTTATTTCCAATGCATTTATATACTATTTGATTTCCCAGTGACAGGATGTATGTTGATAAAAGTTATCTTTTCAAAGTGCTGACATGTTTTTTAAGACTCTAGAGACACATGACAAAAAGTTTAATATACCTTAAGTGATAAACACATTTTTTCCAGTTTTTAAAAAAAATTTTTTTTCAGCGTTCCAAGATTCATTGCCCATTCCCCACACCCAGTGCTCCATGCAGTAGGTGCCCTATGCTTTGGGGACCTGATATCCATAAATGACACTGAATAGTAAAATTCTTATTTTGATCCAGGCTGTTGAGGGCATGGTAAAATTTTGTGATTTTTCCTAAAAGGCAGGATGTAGCCTAATTGGGTTGGCTGGTGAGTGAGGGGATAGCTTGCCCTTGGACAATTGTTGGAAAACTATTCAGGACTCTAAGCTTTTATTTCCCTAATGACCTTTTCACTCTCCTGCATTCTTCTCCCTGGGGTTACCCAAGACTTGCAAAGCCCAGGCTTTCACACATCTCCTTTTTTTTTCTTTCTTTTTTTTTTTTTTTTTAAAGATTTTATTTATTTGATAGAAACACAGCGAGAGTGGGAACACAAGCAGGGGGAGTGAGAGAGGGAGAAGCAGGCTTCCCCCAGAGCAGGGAGCCTGATGTGGGGCTCCATCCTGGGACCCTGGGATCATGACCTGAGCTGAAGGCAGATGCCCAACAACTGAGCCACTGAGGCACCCCACATATCTCCTTTTAGAGACAGAAAGATTATAAAGCAAAAATACTTTATACCCAAAAGAAGTAAATGTCTGGTGGAATCACTGAGTCCCCAGCTGGTATCAGGAGGAAAGGACACTAGTCCAGACTTCTCCATCTTACATCCGAAAATGAGGCAGGCAGGGGAAGAGGGGTGTGGGGGGGACTCCACACACACAGAGAAAGGATAGTATGATTTAGGGGCATTGTTTCTCACACTTCCATTTCTTCTCACTGGCTAAAAGTGAGGCTGCAAGACTCGGTCTCTGGGTTATCCTGAAGCTCTAAGAATTCTCCAGCCACTTTCCCCATTTTCCCTGTCACTTTTGATCCTGCCGTTGAGACAGCATTCCCCAGCAAGTGTAGGCATGGCACGCTGTTCCTTCCTCGGGGTTAATGGCCCATAGCCTCGTTCTGGAGATGTCAGTTTGTAATGTAAAGAGGCTGAATTGTTTGTTTAACAGCCAAGTGACAAATTATTTAATTAGCACATATGCTATTTTGTCTCCACAGCTGTGATCATTGGTACTAATTGCAAAGCAGTCTTAATTTATTGTAGATATATTGCTCCATGATGCTAATGGGGTCATTATGAGTGGCCATTATGCCCCAGTATCATGTTTAGAAATGAGAGCAATCCCTCCACATGGGGAAAAGCATACTTTCGGTCCCCGCCAATATGTGTAGTCATGAGGAGCACTCCTCTGGAAATATCTTCAGTCAACTCAAGGATCAGAACTTGGACTCAGTGAAGGCAGAGATCCACAAGGTTTTAAGCCCTACTCCTGCTTCGACCTGCGGACCCAAGGCAGCGTGGACCCTGGCACTGGTCGTCCACGAGGTTTGCCCTCCCTCAGCTTCCCTCTTTCCCAACGGAAACCTTTTCCCTTCTTTTTTTTTAAGATTTTATTTATTCATTTGACAGAGAGAAACACAGCCAGAGAGGGAACACAAGCAGGGGGAGTGAGAGAGGGAGAAGCAGGCTTCCCGCCGAGCAGGGATCCCTATGTGGGGCTCGATCCCAGGGCTCCAGGATCATGACCTGAGCCGAAGGCAGTCGCTTAACCAACTGAGCCACCCAGGTGCCCCAACCTTTTCCCTTCTCATTGCCCTTAATCAAGAGAGGCTTCCTGGAGCCATATATGAGAACATCAAAGCAATGTGCCTTCCTCAGGACAAATCCTGGAGGGCAATTGGGCTTTAACAGCATATTAACAAACATCAGTGTGCAAAAATAGTAATCCATTATATCCCGGTGAACCGGAGCTGGGGCCACACTTGCAACTGCAGCCCAAGGATGTGGCAGGAGCTGGTGGTGTGTGTGGGGGGGGCAGCTCGCGCAATGGCGAGACCAGGACGGGTGAAGAATTGAGCACGGACCCTACTGGGTGGCTTTTTCCCTTCACCTCCCACTAAACTCTGTGTCTGCCTCTAGTCAAGGCAAGTGGGTGCCGGATCGGGGAGTTTAGTTTGGTTTAAAATGTGGTCCAAATGCAATGATGCAAAACCCATTGGTGGACAGGCTGTGGGGAGTGGGAGATAAGGACCCCAAACTCTGTCAAGTGTCACTGGCGACGTTGGGTGGTATAAGCTGCAAGTGAAGAGGAGAGCCCCCACAGCTGGCACATGGGAACCACATGTTAAACAGCCTGGCCAATTCACGACCTTTCTGGAAAGCAGCTACCCATCTATTTCTTCATTACCCCTTGACACCCTGACATGCAGGCAGAAAAAGGCGTTCTCCCTGACAAGCAGGGGGCACTGAGGAGGGGGGGGCACTGAGGAGGGGGCGGCCCAGAGGCCTTGGTGTGGCAGGAGGAGGTTACCAAGATAAACTAGAGGACACCCAGGTCAATTTGGATTTCAGGTAAGTTACCTCATTTTTTAATACTCATCATTGACCTGAAATCCAATTTTAAAAGGGCATCCTATTTCTTTAATTGCAAAACAGGTGAGAGGAAGATGGAGGAGACCAAAGCCAGGACATCTCTCCAAAATCTTTGGGTTAGGGACCCAAGCTGTGTCCACCGAATACCCCTATCTGCTTCCAGAGGTAACCACAGGTGAAACCTCCAGGCTGGAGAGGCCCGCCGCTCCCCCACACCCCCCTCCCCCGCGCCTCCCAGGCCCCTGCAGCCCCTGGGCGGCTGCACATCCTACCCCAGACAGCACCAGGTCTCCAGGAAACCCTTCCCTGTGGAGTGCCGGCTTTTCCTAGTTGGTGCCGGCAGGACCCTGTTATCCTGGGCACGTTTTCCCCAGTCACTATCTTGGATAAAAGGCTTTATTAAATCAGGCAAACGTCAGCCCCCATCTCAGTGGTAAGTTAACCAGACAACAAGGGGGAGATGGATGAAAGTCTTCGCAGCAGCATGGACGTGAAAGGGGGCCTGGGGAGGGGTGGCGGTGCTGACCGAGGGGACAGTAAGCAGGCCCCGGGCCTACTTTTCAGGTGGCCACTGGCCGGAACTCTGTCAGCTGTACCCGCCCCCCCCCCCAGACGGCAAATTAAAAACAGCAAATGTAGCTCTATTCTTGATTCTCTTCACCCCCCTCCCCTCGCTCCCCCTCTTTACTTTTTTTTTCTTTCTTTTTTCTTTCTCTTGTCGGTGCGGAATACAAGGCCACTGCCAAAAACATATCCCACACAATCAAACATCAGATGGTGACTCCTTTCCCACAGCTTGTGTGAGTGAAAACAGTGAAATTATACCCATGTTTCAGCGGCGAATCCCCTGGTGTTCTAACAGAGGCCGCCCCGCACCCGCTCTTGTTCGCGGCTTTTTGTTCCTGCGTCCGCACTGTTTTAGAGCTCGGCGCCATTCAGCCCGCATTCAGCATTGTATGTCCCTTCACATATGGTTCGTCCGCTCCAAATGTGTGCATGTACCCAGAAAATGCAGCTTTTCATTATGTATTCTCTATGTAACAGAAAAGATTAAGATATAAGCCCGGTGAATGCGGCAGGAATTAGTTGGACAGATGAATAAGGGAAAAATGAATCTGGAATGATGGTGGATTTGGTCTAATGATTGTGGGAGGGCGTTAAGAACTCGCTGGTAGGTTTCAGCCCTTTTAATCCCAGGCTGTGTGTGTATTTTGGCAGGAGAAACACTCCTTCAGAACTCGGTCTGCAAGGGTGCAGGGAAAGACGCAGGCACGCACACACATAGACACACAGGACTACCCCTCATCTGATGCAGACCGGAGCCCTCCAGGAGGCTGACTCCCCAGCCTCCCCTGCCTCCCACCTTTGGATGCCACCCTTCAACGTCCTGCTTTTAAAATTAAAATGGGGAGCTTTCACGCCGGTGAGGATGCCTTCCCTTTGTATCCCGTTTCATGTTATTTTTCAGGACTCCACTAAAGGATCCAGGCCCAGAAGGGCAAACTCTCAAAAATGGATTTGATTCTGAGTGGTCAACAAAAGCTAAAAAACTGCCCTTAGATGCTTTTTCACGCTGGTGCCCAAATTAGAAAAAGGAAGGGGGGGGAGCTGTGGTCATTTAAAATGCATAAACTCAGTGCCTTTCGAGACAAAAACTGTGTTTGATTACAAGTGTGCGTTGACACAGTTGTTTTCGATCACTTTTGCAGGTGTGTGCATTTAATATCTTTTGTTTTATGGCTTCCCAGGAAGCCAGAAGAGAGGAAGAGAGAAAATTGAAGATCTTGGTTTACTTGCTTCCTACAACAGTTTCCAGGGAAAGATTTTTTTTTTCAGCTAATTTTGATTGAAAATCAAAATTTGCATCACAATAGAGATATTTCAAAAGTTGTAAATACAAAAGCCTACAACTTCAGAGACCTCTTGGTCAGATGTGCTAGTTCTAGACAACATCTCATAAAGGCTTTGGGTTAAGGCTGTTTTCAGATTCATACCAGTGGGGGCTCTCTTTACTGCCAATTGCAAAATTCACACTGTGGACTCTTCTAGAAACTCATGTGTGACTATTTATTGCTCAGGGAGAGGCGTGTTTCAACACTTTAGCTTTTAAGGAAGGAAACTGTTTACATAATTTAACTCACAGTATTTTTGATGGGTGGAAAGGAAGTATACTCATCAGACAGTTCGACTTATTTGCATCAGAAGTAAACCTTTTAGAGATTAATAAAATCAGGCAGACACTACCTCCTTGGGTTGTTGCGTGTTTTACATATTTTGGTAATCCCATGCATAATGGTGGTCCAAAAATTAGACAAATTCCTTTATTTGAGTAAAAAAAAATGAATATCTTGAAGCCACACCCTATGAAAAGTTGTATCAATATTTTCCTCTTTCAAATTATAAATTCACTTTCAGTTTTTACTCATGATGTGGTCAGTATTTGGTGATTTTGCTGTCAGGTTTATATTATTCTCATAGAAGTGTTAACGGCCTCAAAGTTTCTTTTCCATAACTAAAAACTAGAGATTTTTCTAACACCTCCCCGTTCCTACCGTCTTGTCATTCACATGAATGACAACTATGAATGCAAATCAAAAAATATTTGTTTGGAGGCTCCAAGTTCTGTTCTCCTTCATCCATCCCAGGATGCTGGGCGTGTGGAAGAGCAAAGCATCAGTTAAAACTTTCTTTGGTTTTAGGGGCGCCTGGGTGGCTCAGTTGGTTAAGCAACTGGGCTTTCGGCTCAGGTCATGATCCCGGAGACCCGGGATCGAGTCCTACATCGGGCTGCCTGCTCAGCGGGAAGCCCGTTTCTCCCTCCCTCACTCCCCCTGCTTGTGTTCCCTCTCTGTCAAATAAATAAAATCTTAAAAAAAAAAAACAACTTTGTTCGGTTTTCATACCAGTTTTTATACAACTGGGTGTCTTTTGGTAACACCTTAAGGGAAAAAAGTGCTGACATGTGTCTTGTCTTCTTATTTTATGTTAAGACTTAATACGTCGGGCCCCCTTCCTCCTCGGCTCTTGGTTGCGAAGTAAGGGCCTTAGGTTCTGAGCCTTCCAGTACAAGCTGACCCACGCTGAGCAGAGGTGCCATTCCCGCGTCCTAGGCTGGCTGTTTATTTTCAGAAAATTCCTGGGGCATCCTTTTCTCTCAGATCCCTCGCAAGTAGCACAGCGAGGCATAAAATCTCTCCTTTGGCCTAGATAATCTGGTGTAATTTTCCACCATGCTTTTCCTTTCTTCACAATGGGAGTTGTGTTTCCATTTCAAACAGTTTACATCTCCATAATGAGCACGCACAATCTCTCTCTTTTTTATCCCAGAAAATTTAAGTGCATTTTAGAATCTCAATAAACATGCGAGTGTTGCAATAAACAAACCCCAAAAAGTGGTGCTGGCAAAACACTGAGATCATAATTTGACCGATGGTGAACAAAACGGCCATGCCTTCCACATTGTCCTCATGGATATTTGGGGTTATTATCAGTGTCCTGGCTTCTAAAGATTCTTTCTGTGCTAAATACGGGGCTGGACCGTGGAAAATCAAAAAACAAACTGGTATTTGGAAGGGCAATAACTTTTCCTGGAGAAGGGAAGAATCTACCATTTACCCATTATTTCGGACTTACTTCTGGTTCTCTACAGCTGCCAAGGTAACAAATGAAGACGGATCGCCCACCTTCAGTCTTGCAGCCAAAGAAAGCAACAGAAGCCTTCTCTCCAGGAATTAGAAAAGGAAACCTGTTTGCTTTTAGGTTTTTGAAGTCCTCCCATAGAGATGAAAGGGAAATTAAAGTGAGTTACCTCTGTGGGATCGCCAAAGTAAAAACGGGTCGCTTTATCCGGGCTCTTCGGAGCTCTTTAAGATGTGAAGGTTTGGAATGAAATCCCTATAATACTTTCATTCACCGAGTCAAGATTAATAGTACCGGTGTTGTGCCCTTGGAGGGGAGCCTCCAGAAGGCATTTGGAAATCGAGTTCGTCTTGCTTTGAAACACTACCTCTGCAGCACACATCAGAAAAATGGATTTGATTTTATTCCCCAATAAAGATTCCTTTGGCACCTGATTTAAATTCATTAAATCTTTTCACCCACACAGCTGGCGTTTTTCTGTATCTGATTTTTACGTCTCAAATAGTCCTGATTCTCACTCCTGCTCTGGTCTTCTGCGACACTTGTAAAAACAGTCACCGGTGGGTTGGTCCTGCCCTCGCTTCTTAGACACCTTAGATGGAAGCCCAGCCCTTGTCCTTCCATGCCTCTCCCACTCCCCTGCTCCCCAGCCCCCATCCCAGGGTTTCCATAACAGTATTTGAGATTGCTGTGTTTGGAAGCAGATATCATCTAAGTTTGCTTTTCTTCTCACACGTGTTTTCAAATAAGATCAGAGAGAAATCACTTGGGATCCAAGTAGATTTACGATCAAGTTATTTATTTGCTTTCTGTATTGCCCTAGAAAACAGAAGGAATGTAAGAAATAAAATAGAACTGGTGCCATAGCTGAGTGAAGAAAGTGGCTCTGGGCAAGGAGAAAAGTGAATTCTGCACTCCGTGATATCTGCAAAACTCTGACTGTCGCATCCAGCATGATGCTTTCTCTAGGAAAGGCTCCTGGGCGCCTCCCAGGTAAAATTTCAGACTGTGGACTTCCTTTTGCTGGCTCTCCCTCTTTCTCTGCATCTGAATGTGGTTCGTTTTAAGGGATTGCTTTTTACATGTTGGGCCGATTTTACTTTTCAAAGGCCAGAAAACTAGCGGGCAATGCCTGGTGGCTGCTCTTACCCCCCACCATCGACTGGGCTGAACCGGCTGTGCACCGGGTGATGAATCCTGGGGAAACAGCTTAATCCCATACAAGCCTCGCTGCAAATTCTGTCCCTGGCATTGTGTCTCTTAACCGGCTCTGGTGAATACCACATTGATCCTAAAATCGTGCTCCCTTTATGGATCCCAGACAGCAGGTAACGTGTCTTAGAGCAAAGGGGACAAGGTGAGACCCTCAGAGAAATACATGTGCTTCCTCTTGTCAGTTGGTTTGGTGCTTCTGTCAGCTGCTTTATGGGTGATTAATCCTAGTAGTCGCCGGGCCCAAGCCAGGATTTCACTGGATCTAGGAACAAAACTTTTCCTCTCTTGGACAGAAGGTGGTCTGTCCAGGTCGGGGTATGGGTCATTGGGAGGGCAGCCATAAGAAGCCTGTGTTTTCACAGCAACCACTTGCTACAATTAGTTATATTTTTAAAAAAAGGAAGAAAGAAAGTTAACATATGATGCATTGACGCTTTTGTGGTCCCTTAGTCTAGATGATATAATAGTTCTAGAAAGCGATGTCGGCATCTTCATTTGAACGTGGAGAGTACAACCATATTTCAAGTAGCAGAATCACTACACTCTCAGCCTTTTGGGGATCTCATTTCCTTCAATGTCTAGAACTCTCTTCTGCTCGGTGCTAAATCCAAGTGTATTAAACAAAAAGGCAGAACGGAAGAAGGGGTAAATGAGTGAGACAGCATCTGTGTACTGTCCTAGCCAGCTCTCTGATGGGCTGACAAATCGTTGGCAGAACTGAAATTGGAAACAGGTTCCTTGAGTCTTGGGACAGAGCGCCCATGAGCTCTGGCAGAGGAGTCTAGACATCCCTACCATCAGTTCTTTTCTGCTTCCTTCCCCTGAGACCCTGGTGTAGAGCTGGGCATGTTTGCCTGGAAGAACAATATACTTCATAGAACTGGGAGTGTGTGTGACCTCATGACGCAGCTCTACTAAAGGCTGAAGGTAGAAATTGTATACATCTTCTGGAAAGTGTCTTTAAAGGGAAAGGGCTTCCCTTCTTTGCTTCCTTCCCTTCCTTCTTGCTGACTGGAATGCAGATGTGATGGCTGGATGCCTGACAATGTAGGAATGTTGGCTAAGGAGGCAAAGCAGCTGCCCATGACCCAGTGAAGGAGAACCATCTCACTAGCTCCAGGCACATGAAAGAGAAATAGTGTTGGGTCTTTTTCAAGTGACTTTTATTTGGGTTTCAGACAGATGAACCTAATTAAGAAATGCAGGTGCTCAAGGGGTTCTCACTTGGTCCTGTTAAGTTCAGATTAAAGTTCTAAAATGTTTATTTCAATGTGGTTCTCTGGACTCAACTGGAAAGACAAAGTGATAAAAGATAAAAATTCACCTTCTTGTGACAAGCTGGCCAGATCTGAAGTTCTCATGGACAAAAACTGGCTCTGCACAAAATAAAGCATCCAGTAATGCAGTCCCCCTCAGACTAGTTGTATAGATAAGGAAAACTGATTCTCAACTAATGTTTTTTTTTTTTCATTTTCAACTGATTTTTGTAGCTTTGTGTGGATTCTTCACCTGGCTAGACAGGGCTCAGAGATATTAGGGAGAGAGATAATTCATGCATGCATAAATAAGCAAATAAATAAATAAGAAAGGCTAGAGGACTCCAAAACTGAATGCCCAGTAGTGAATTATGTGAGCCTCACTATTTTTCCTTTGTGAAGTGGAATGATATACATTTCAGAGTTTCGCTTCCAATTTTATGTTCTCTAATACAATTAAAGCGAGGCCTAGACCCATGTAGCGAATTTGTATAAACCACTGGACCAATGAGAACTTTAGTCCCTCTATGTAGTGAGTTGCTAAAGTCCAGCAGAGGTAGCAGGGGATGCTATCCCTAGTGCTGTAATCCAGACATCAACAATGGATATCTTCATGTAAAAGAATGAAATTGGACCCCTATCTCACACCACACACAGGCTTAATTCAGAATGGATTACAGACCTGAAACTATGAAGCTTTTAGAAGAAAATATTAGGAGTAAATCTTGGCGGCCTTGGATTAAGCAATATTTTCTTGGACATGACACTCAAAGCACAAACAACCAAAGGAAAAAAAATAGATAAATAAACTGTATGCATCAAAATTAGAAGTTTTTGTGCTGAAAATAATGGCTTCAAGAAAGTAAAAGGACAATCCACAGAGTAGAGGAAGATATTTGCAAATCGTATGTGTGAGGATAGATGAGTGTACAGAATGCATAAGGAACTTTTATAACTTAATAATAAAAAGATGAATAACCCAATTAAGAACTGGACAAAGGATTTGAATAGGAATTTCTACAGAGTAGCTATACAAAAGGCCAATAACCACGTGAAAAGATGATCAATATTATAGCCATGAGGAAAATGCAAATCAAAACCACAATAAGATACCGCCTTACACCCAGACAGACTAGAATAAAAAAAGATATATAATTGTAAGTGCTGGTGAAGATATGGACAAACTGGAAACTTTATCCACTGCTGGTTAAAATGTAATGGTGTAGCTGTTTTGAGAAACAGTTAGGAAGTTCCTCAAAAGCTTAAAAATAGAGATGGGGTGCCTGGGTAGCTCAATCGGTTGAACATTTGACTTTGGCTCAGGTCCTGATCCTGGGGTCTTGGGACCAAGCCCCATGTGGGGCTCCGCATTCTGCAGGGTGTCTGCTTGTCTTCTTCTCCCTCTGCTCTTCCCCCTACTAATGTTTTCTCTCTCAAATAAATAAATAAATAAAATCTTTAAAAAAAAAGAGAGAGAGAGGTTCCCTATGACCCGGGGATTTCAGCCTTGTTGTTTAGCCAAGAGCAAGGAAAACATACGTCCAAACAAACACTTGTACACAAATGTTCATAGCAATGGTGTTCACATTAGCTAAAAGGTGGAAACAACCTAAATGCCCATCAGTTGAGGATGGATAAGTAAAAGTGGTATATACATGGGGTGGAATATTATTCAGCAATAAAAAGGAATAAAGTACTGAGACGTGATCCAACATGGATAAACCTTAGAAACATTATGCTAAGTGTAAAAGCCAGTCACAGAGGATCACATATTGCACAATTCCATTTATATGAGGTGTTCAGGAGAGACACATCTATAAAAACAAATAGATTCATGGTTGCTAGGTGTCAGTAGGACGTGAGAATGGTGTGTGACTGCTAATGGGCTTTTTTCTTTTGAGGGATGAAAATATTCTAAACTTACATTGTGGTGATGGTTATACAACTTTGTGAATATATTAAAGTCATTGAATTGAATGCTTTAAATGAGGGAATTTTATGACATGCAAATTTTACCACAATAAAGATTTTTTTTAATGGAAGTAGAAATGACCCAGCAGCCAAAATGATATGGGACCAAGGACAAAGAACCTGTACCCACAACCTGGGGTTTCCAGTCCATTCTTGAGGGTTTGTGTGCTAACTGCCTCATCTCCAGGATCTAGGTCTAGATAGCCTATGCCAGTCTGTGCTTGATGCCTGAGCTTTCCTGCCTTGACTGGACCTCGCCAGACTCTGATATGTGTCCTCCTTAGCCAGCATGCTACACAAGCCCCTTTCTGCTTAGTTTGTGCCAGATCCCACTGTTCCCTGGCCAGCCCATCCCTGTCTGTGCATGTTCCAGAGTGTAAGCACTCTGCATCCTTATAATAGCAGTTGTCCTGAATTGAGACCTACTATATACCAGATGAGGTCTTAAGGGCTCTAAATGTCATGATTCATTTGCTTCTCAGAACAACTTTCTTCACAATAAGTTCTATTATTGTCAATTTTACGGATATGGAAAATGAGCTCCAAGAGATGACCAAGTTCATATAGCAGGTTAATGGAGGAAGATTGAAATCTAACTCAAGAGATGATCCTTGACCATCTACCACTTGTCTCAGCTGGCCCTTGTTGACAATAGGTTGGTAGAGGCCAATATCGTGACCTCTAGGTTTTGTCTTCTGGGGCAAAGTCACATTGACGTGGAAGGACTGCACTTTGGAAGCCCTCGCCTTTGAGATCTCCTTGGATCCATTTTTATCTTTTGTTCTGCTTCTGATAGCCAGTCAGGACCTGTGGTCCCCCATTGAACTCCTGGAGTACCACATGGGGCTGGAAGTGCTTAGGAATTCCTTTACCCCCAAGGTGACTCCTATCCTCTAACTGATGATGTATAATCAAAAAACACCACCTTCCTTGCCTCCTTTGGGAACAACTCTTGTACAACTGACACTCCACTGTCCCCTATACAAACAGGTGGAAGCTACCTCTGGGCAATTTTTTCTGAGATCACACCGTCTTGGCTTAGTTTCCTTTTCTTCATCATCCTGCTTCCTCATTTCCTTACCCATTTCCCTGGGTGCATATCCTTAATAAATCACTTACACATGAGCCTTTGTTTCTAGATCTCCTGGGAAACCCAAGCTAGGACAGAACGTGTGCCAAGTACTTAGCACAGCCCACAGCACGTAGTATGTGCCCATTAAAAGGCCATTGTCATGGGTTTTGTCATTCTAGTGATCATAGCTTCAAGACCACAGATCAAACATCTGAAGGATGCTTCTCCGACTTGCACCTCAGTTTTAGCACTAATTCTTGAATTATGAGAAAGGGGGGAGAGTCAAAACCTTGAGGTCAGGGGTCATCTTGGATCTCACCCCTTTCTGCTTCTCTTAAGAGCAACTCAGCCCTTAGACCAGGTAACCCCTGCTCCCACAATGCTACAACATTCACAGCTGGCCTTGGAAGTGCACCTGATATTAAAAAAATATTTTAAAAACTTTGATGGAAGTTGGACAATTTAAGCCTCTAAACAAATTGCGTCCAGTGTTTCCCAGTCCTACCTCTTAAAAAATGAAAATCAAATATCTACTGAGAGTTTGATGTGTAAGTGTAAAAAACTCTTGTAATAAAATTAAAATATCAAATATTTTTGTAGTCTTTGTTGTATACCAAAACCTTTTCTTTTTTTTCTTTTAGAGAGGGAGGGAGAGAAAGAGTGAGGTGGGGGAGGGGCAGAGGGAAAGGGAGACAGAGTATTTTTTCCATTTTTTTAAAATTTTACTTTTTCAGTGTTCCAAGATTCACTGTTAATGCCCCACACCCAGTGTTCCATGTAATACGTGCCCTCAATACCCACCACCAGGCTCATCCATTCCTTCCACCCCCACCCCTCCAAGTCCCTCAGTTTGTTTCTGAGTCCAAAGTCTCTTATGTTTTGTCTCCCTCCCCGGTTTACCCCACTTCCCATTTCCTTTCCTTCTCCTACTGTCCTCTATATTACTCCTTATGCTCCACAAGTAAGTGAAACCATATGACACTTGACTATCTCAGCCTGGCTCATTTCACTCAGCATAATCTCCTCCAATCCAGTCCATGTTGTTACAAAAGTTGGGTATTCATCCTTTCTGATGGAGGTGTAGTATTCCGTTGTATATTTGTACCATATCTTCTTTATCCATTCATCTGTTGAAGGGCACCTTGGCTCTCTCCACAGTGTGGCAATTGTGGCCTTTGCTGCAATGAACAGAGCATTATTTTTTTTTTTTTTTTGAGACAACATCTTAAGCAGCTTCCATGCCCGGTGCAGAGCCCAACCCAGGGCTCCAGCCCACGACCCCGAGATAATGAACGGAGCCAAAATCAAGAGGTGATCACCCAACTGACTGAGCCATGAGGAGCTCCCAGAGCCTTACGAACAGTAATTTAACCTCCTTAACAATTATGTGAAGCAAGTGCTTGGAGGTTAAGTAACTTGCCCAAGCTCCTCAGACAGTAGGTGAAGGAGCTAGGGTTTGAACTTGAGTCACATGGCTCTGGAGTCTATGTTCTTAACTGTGAGGTTATTCCATCTCCCTATCTTGGAATAGATAGGGTGTCTTATGAAAAAGCAAAGGGAACAGTCACATGTTCCCAGAGGGCCCGCCATGTGGGGAAGTCCAATTGCCTAAAAGAATTCCAGCTGCCCCATGTGTATGCCTACATACTCACACACACTCATTCACATGGGCTTTCCACCAAGGCCAGAAGTCACCACTACCTGGTCAAGCTACTAGGTCTCTGTTAGGGCTGCAATCGCTACGCAAATCCATCCATGATCACTAACAGCCCAGATGCACTCTTTGTATTGCATCACTCAGCAGTTCTCCAGCAAAACTATGACCCAGCATTTTCTAGACAATTTCTCCCTTGTTGAAGATGGAAAGTATGCTGTGGGAATCTGTGTGTTTCAGAAAGACTTCAGGGGATGCCCAAAGGAGGGAGAAGGGAAGAACCACCAAGTGGTTTTCAAACTGTGTGCCAAGGAGCCCAGGGGTTCCCTACTGCAAAGTCAAGCACTGGGGGACCAAGAGAAAGGCCATGCAAGAGTGGCCCTTCTCCCCACCCTCTGTCTCTCTGATTTCTGTATCTTTAAATGAGTGTACAGTTCAAACAACATTTGAAACCCCCTTTACAAGGAGAGGGAAGAGGATTATCCTCATTGTGCCCCACAGTGGGCATGCTGACTCAAAGACATTCCCACTTTCAGTCGCACTGCAGACCCTCATCTCACACCCTGATAACGTGTGCTACAGGGACCACGGGCCCTCCTGGAGGGCCTTCCTCTGTTGCACTCCTGTGATCTCGTGAACCCATCCTGCGCCAACTTGACATGAACCAGGGGGAGAATGTATCTGTTTCTATGTCATCCATGGTGACCTGTCACTGGGTTATTTTCCCAGAGCACACATCCCCTTGCTCCAAGGGAGGGATGGTAAACTCAGGCCAGGAGAGTGGACCTGGTATGTCTGATGAGACCTTGGGTGGGAGATCCTTAGGAGGCCCCGGTTCCCACTCTTCCCTGTGCTCCTTATTACAGAGGAGCATCTCCAAGTGCCCTCTCCAGACAGCAGAGCAACATCACCTGGGAACTTGTCAGAAAAGCAAATTCTCGGTCCCCAACCCAGACCTACCGAATGAGGAACTCTGGAGTGAGCCCAGCCCAGTCTGTATTTTGACAAGCTTTCCAGGGGCTTTTCCTGCTCCCTAGAGTTTGAGCTCTCTCTGCTGTGTGTCACAGCAGTGGCCTTCTGGCTCTTCGTGCATCTCTCTGCAAAAACGTAGACAAACTGTCCCCACACCTTGGAGCTGAGAATCGTTCAGGTAGAGCCTGTTGTGAACACATGTGTTCGTATATTATGATTTGAGGAACTTGTTCAAACTGAATGTAGGTGTATGCTTGAGGCTCCAAACACCAAACAGGATGGAAGCAGAGTAAGCAGGTTTGGGAAAATGTCCCTCTTTCCACCTGCCAGTGGGAAGTTCTAGCCATGTGATACTTGGAGACGCTCATTTCCTTTTCAAAATAAGTCATCCCTTCTCACAGGCAGTTGGGGTCACATGACAGGAGACTTGAAACTGTTCAGATAGAGTGGGCTCTGGAAATGCTGTGAAGGGAATGATTCCTGGAGAAGCTTGCTCTGCAGTGCATTTCTCTTTGGTTATTTTTCTAAACCCGGGCAAGTCTTCTAAGGGACTGAATTTGGTTATCATTTTCCTTCTGCAGTTGTCTACAACTCCTTTGACGTTTTTCCCCCCATGGAGGCTTTCTTTCCAAAAGAATGCAGTAATAATTTCACCTTTCCTCCCCACCCTCATGTCATTTCTGTGAAAACATACTAGTTTATGTGTGCATGGTGGAGAGAAATCACTTTCAGAAAGATACCCAACCCGAAGCTTTGAATCATGTTATTTTTATACACCAACAAAGAACAAATGCATTTCTCAATTATGAAACCCATCTGTGAGGTGCCTTTCAAAGTGTGCAGTGGTGTAGTCAGACATTTGATCAGATTCTTAAATCATCTTGAAACAGTAGTTACCCCCTGACCCACTGCACACTCACTTATGCAATATGATAGCATTGTATATTTCACTTTTTAAGTTAAACACGTTTTCGATTTATTCCAACTGGCACCAAAGTGAGTCTGAAACACGGAGGGTGGCAATAAGCAGGGGTAACAGCCCCTTGGGAAGACTCATTGCCAATGAACTTTAACATTCCAGCCGCTGAGCTGGAATCGGTTTTCCTTGGCTGAAAAATATACCCCTCTCTCCATTGGAAATGCTTCCAACAAAGCATTCGTTGGACGCACCATTAGCACTGCGTGGAGTCAGTCCTATTCTCTGAACTCCATAGCCATGATGTGAGAAACCCAGAAGAAACTTTAGAAGCCATCTGTTATGGTTGTATTGTATCCCTCCAAAATATGTCAAAGTCCTAATCCCCCAGGGCTTGTGAACGAGATCTTATTGGGAACTGGAGTCTTTCCAGATGACCAAGTTAAGATGGGGTTAGTCCCTATAAGCCAAGGGACACCAAAGATTGCCAGCAACCACCAAAGAGAGGGGAGGCATGGAGCAGATTCTCCCTCACAGCCATCAGAGAGAACCAGCTCTCTGACCCTGTGATCCTGGGTGACCAGCCTTTAGGAGTGTGAGATAATGAATTTCTGTTGGATAGGCCCCTAGTCTGGGGCACTTTATTATGGTGGCCACAGGAAATTAATATACCACCTGCTTCACTCAAGTCTGAAGGTGAGCCTTTGAGTCTAAAAGAGCCACCTCACTTATTAGGGGACACTGATTCTTCTGAGAACCTGCCCTATAGCCCACCTTCTCTGCATTACTGTATTAATCTTACTGCCAAAGGAAATCGTTGTAGACCTTGCCTTGAGAGGTCACTACAGCATCACTCACTAGCAAAGGTTTGTTTTTAAAGAATTTATTTATTTATCTGAGGGTGGGGCAGAGAGCAGGGGAGAGGGAGAAAGAAACCCAAGCAGATGCCAGGCTGAGTGCAGAGCCTGACATGGGGCTCGATCTCACAACCCTGAGGTCATGACCTGAGGCAAAACCAAGTCAGCCACCTAACAGACTGTGCCACCCAGGTGCCCCTAGAGGCTTGTTTTTAAATCAAAATTTCGCAGTCAGGCACCAAGGGGCTGAGACTATGAGGGTCCCCAAGATTCAGCCCCTGTGCCAGCAAGGCTCCCTGTTGTAGCCTCCCAAGTTCATTGTAGCTAGGACACCAGAAGTTTTGCTGAGCCACTTTGAGCAGAAGAAAGGGAGAAAGCCATATTGGTTCATGAAGGGCTGAGAGGAAGGGGAAAAGTTGACTCTCCAGCTTCTCCCCCCAGGCCTGGGATGACAGAACACCTTGGGGTCACCTGGTGGCATCCTCCTCTCTTGAGCACCCTCTGGTGTTCTCCAGTAATGACAACAGTCGTTCATTCCACAGCCTGAAAGGTGTCTGAAGTAACTAGCCCTTTCTCCATTTAAGAAGCAGGAAGAGATGTTTGGGTTAAGTCACTTGCTGTATGTAGTGAGTAACAAGTATCCAAGGACAGGAGACCTAGCAATTCTGAGCTTAGAGTTTAGATTACATACTCACCACACCTAGTGCTCTTTTCAGCCTCAGATTTTGTTGTCTGTCCAAGCTCCACTAATTGTTCCCATAGCCTCACACCAACCTAGTCTGGGCAAGAGGAATGAGAATTGGTCCCACTCCTCTGGGCCTAGCTAGGGAGTTAGGATAATTTCTTTCTTTCTTTCTTTCTTTTTTGTTTTAAGATTTTATTTCGTTGACAGAGAGAAACACAGCCAGAGAGGGAACACAAGCAGGGGGAGTGAGAGAGGGAGAAGCAGGCTTCCCGCCGAGCAGGGAGCCCGATGTGGGGCTCGATCCCAGGTCTCCGGGACCATGACCTGAGCCGAAGGAGAAGTAGCAGCCAACGTGATTTGTGGGCTTCCTTGGGACAAGGCATGGTGCTAAGCCCCTTATCATGCTGTCCTTTCAACAGGCCTATCCTGAGGCAGGAATCATTATCAAAGTTCACAGCTTAGGAGATGCAGATGCAAAAGGTTACCATACCACCCAGGCCACAGACTGGCCAGTGGGCAGGAATCCAGACCTCCCCCCCCACAACCAGTCACGGGTTCCCCAAGTCTTCTCCCTGGGGGGTTGGGGGTGCTCTGCTTCCCTGACTCTCCATGGGCAGCTGCAGGCACCACGTCCCTCACTAATAGCCACACATCATTTGAAGAGCATTAATTTCCATATTTGCCTTCATCCCTCAAAATATCATATAATTATCTTCATACAGATTTTTCATGGTTTCTCTTAAGCCATTATATGGCGTCCTTAGTGTGAAAACCAGTTTAGGGACCAAAATAATTTTATGTCCATGATTGATAAGTGTTGTATTATAGTAACAATAGTAGGAATCACAGAAGCAGCAGCAACAATCTCAGGAAAATTAATAGTCCTAGTAGGAAACTCTTGTTCGTTTCAGGGAAAGCACTTGGGATGGAGAGAGAAGTGGCAGGTGTTAGATTCATATGGCTGCCATAACAAAGTGCTACCAGTGGGGGACTTTGAACAACACATGTGAATTCCCTTCCAGCTCTAGAGGCCAGGAGTCTGAAATCAAGATGCGGATAGGGCCACACTCCCTTCTACTTCTCTATAGGAGGATCCTTCCTGCCTCTTCCACTCCTCGTGGTGCCCACCTTCCTTGTTTGTGGCTGTACTGCTCCAATCTCTACCTCTCTCTCCACATGGCTTCTCCCTGTGTCTGCATGTCTTCTCAGAAGGATATCAGTTGTGAACGATGACGGGCCCCCCCCACTCCAGAATGAGCTCATCCTAACAAACTACAACAGCAACAACTCTGTTATGAAATAAGGTCACATTCTGAGGTCCTGGAGGTTAGGACTTCAACGTGTCTTTTATCTTTCTTGAGGGGGAGCGACACACAATTGACCCACGGCACACCATACCAAGGCTCATCCCTCCATCTGACAGACCATGACTGGGGTTCATGCAGTATTTGGCAGTGTTTCAGGATGGTGACTTGGGGTTGGGATACATCTGAAATTGGCCTGGTCCTCAAACATTCGAGAGGGAAACTAGAAGAAGTGAACAGAAGTGTCCCTTGCTCCTTGTCTCTCTGGAGGAGCAGGATGGCGAGGCAGATGGTGAGAAAACTGGCATAAATGGTACAGGCATTCAGGTGGCGCGTAGGAGTCCTCCGTCACACTTTCTTGTGCCCATGAGTCTGGGAGATATTTTTTAAAGATTGATTGATTGATTTTCTTAGAGAGAGAGAGAGTGCACACACAAGCAGGGGGACGGGCAGAGGGGGAGGGAGCAGGGAGCCGAATGTGGGGCTTGAGCCCAGGACTTTGGGATCCTGACCTGAGCCAAAGGCAGATGCTTCACCGACTGAGCCACCCAGGCGCGCCCCTGTCTGGGAGATTTGATCAGCTCGGGAATAAGTCTTCGCACTTTGTTTTCCCTGGGAAGTACATACAAGATGGACATGTTGTGCCTCCCCTGTAATATCTGGTTGCTTTTGTCAGAGATGCAAAGCAATGGTTGTTCTCCTGGATTCTCGAGCATCTGAAGAGGTACAAACGGCCCAGTCACAAATGGTGAGTGCAAAATGGAGGAAGGCTCCTCACAGTTGGGTGAGGATGGTTCGCCACACAGCACCCCTCTGCCAGTATTCTGCAGCTGTCCCCACCATCGTCACTCCATCGTTTGTACCACCTAATGGCAAAACCTTTCACCTACTTTATCTCAGTGGTGGGGCAGCGAGCCTCCAAGATGGTCCCCAGCAATTTTCACCTCTAGTACCCTTTGTGGTGCCCTCCCATACAATTCTGACTGACTGTGTATTTCAGGAATGATGGTGTGTGATTTCTGAGGCTAAGCCATACAAGTTCCAGCCTTGCCCCTTCTTCGGTCACCACCTCTGGGAGCAGCCAGCTTCCAAGTTGTGAGGATGCTCAATCAGCCATGGACAGCCCAGGAAGGAGAAACTGAGGTCTCCCACCAAAAACCAGCACCAACTTACCAGGCATGTGAGGAAGCCACGTTGGAAGCAGATTCTACCCCGGTCAAGCCTTCAGATGGTGGCTGCTTCCCTTGACACCTTGACTGCAACCATGTGGAAGACCCTGAGCCAGGCAGAATCACCTGGCCCAGCTGCTCCTGAATTCCTGAGCTACTGGAACTGGGAGGCTAAAAAAAAAAAATGTCTGTGTTGTTTTAAGCTGCCGAATTTCAGGGAGTTTTGTTGCATGGCAATTGGTAGCTAATATGATGGGTCTTCCACACAACTCCATAAGACAGGAAGGGCAGAGTTCACAAGGGAGGAAATACCCCTCCTGGCTGTAAGGACCCTGATGTATTCCTTTCTACCTAAGGACTTCAATGGAGCAGAATCCCTTCACCACCAGGCTGTGAGGTTTAGTTTGTTAGAGCCTGAAGCAATAAGCCAGTTCTCTAAATTCTAGCATGTAACTGGCCAACTGCAATCTCTCAGCTAAAGAAGCCGGGCTTCTAGGAAGCTGGGACTCTGGAACCCATTGATGTATTTAGAGGCGTATTGTGAGGTTCATGACAGATGGGTGTTATATCTCCACTGATGTTCTTCAAGGGAGGACAGCAGTCAACGGGTAGCAGAAGACCTTTCAGGGAAGACTCGTTTGCTGCCGGGCAGTGGGCACCATGGATCCCATCACAGGGGTGGGGTGGATCTGCCTCTGGGGTGAAGCAGATTCAAAGCTGGTAGGGAGCTTTGGTTAAAGGCTGATGGAGGCTGTCTTGAGTTCTTGATGTCCTTCTGCACACCATAGATCATACCAGCCACACGGGGGACAGAAATAGAGGCTTGACTGTGAATTTGTCTTTTAAATAAACTATCCTTCATGTGTGGAAAATATATCCCCCATTAGTGAGCTCTGCCCTGTGAATGCTTTATCTACTGACTTGATTTAAAAATTGACTCGGCATTAGAATCGTTCTGGAAATCTGTCAAAAATGCAGCTCTTGGAGACCACCTCAAGAAGCTCTTAGCCAGGTCCCAAAAGATGGTTCTTGATTTTCAAATGGCTCTCATGATTTTCATTTGCAAACACATTTGGGAACCAATATGGGCCCAAGATGGGCCACTTGAACTATCTGCCTTTGGGCATCTTGTCTAACCTGGCTAAGTCTTGGTTTCCCATTCTGTAAAGCAGAGGTTGTATTAGTTTGCTAGGGCTACCATAGTAAAATATCACAACTGTGTACTTTATATAATGTAAATTTCTTTTCTCACAGTCCTGCAGGGCAGAAGCTCAAGATCAAGGTGTTGGCTGGGTTGGTTTCTTTCGAGGCCTTGCTCCTTGGTCTGTGGACGGCCGCCTCCTCCCTGTGCCCTCACCTGGTCTTCCTTCTGTGCCTGTGTTCTAATCTCCTCTTCTTGTAAGGACACTAGTCATATTGGACTGGCGTCCACTGTAATGACCTCATTATAACTTAATTACCCCTTTAAAGAACCTATTTCCAAATAGAGTCACATCCTGAGGTAGTTGGGGTTTGGACTTCAACGTAGGAGTTTTGGAAGGGACACAGTTCGGCCCTTGTAATTGTGAGGATTACATAAGATCAGGCACTTGAAGCGTTGGGGTGGGGGTGGGGTTTATATGCAAATCAGAGGATGCAAATTCTTATTTTCTGTTCCCTCCAATTTTGATGGCACTATGTGGGAAAATTGCCTTTTACGACTGTGAGCGACACACAAGAAAACCAGACTTGTCTTTTAGGTGATAATCCCCTTAAAACATCTGGTCTGCCCCACCCCCTCACCGAGAGCGGGTGCAAATCCACCCGCCATGAAACGGTGGCCCTGAAATCCGAGCAGCTGCATTGGTGGAGCCTGGTTCCTGGAATCTGAGCTTAGCACTTAAGACTGAGTTCTTTTCAAAAGAGATGGAGGCTCAAACACTTGTTGCCCTTAATCCTTTCTCAGAGGAAGGGAAGGCACTTTAATGCAGCCACACAGTCTCCACTGTGGGTTTGCAGAGGGCTCTGGTAGATTTTCCTTTCCCCCCTCCCTGCTCCATCAGGGGCCTGAGGCAAGACCAGCAACCCTACACGTGGGACCACATGATGGAGCAAAGGAGGGAGGCCAGGGCTCCATAGAGCCTGTGGGAGTTCCCGGCTCTGGGTCCATCCACCTACTGTGAGAGGCCACGGCATGGTGAAATAAAACCCTACACTGTGAGGGAACCTAGGGTTCCCGCTGTCCACTGTTGCAAAGGTTGGGTGAAGGGTGGGTCCCTTTATTTCCTCATTACTGATTGGGGTGTTAAGACAGAAGGAAGGGGCACCTGGGTGGCTCAGTGGGTTAAAGCCTCTGCTTTCTGCTCAGGTTATGATCTCCTGGGATCGAGGCCCACATCGGGCTCTCTGCTTGGTGGGGAGCCTGCTTTGTCCACTCTCTCTGCCTGCCTCTCTGCCTACTTGTGATCTCTCTCTCTGTCAAATAAATAAATAAAATCTTTAAAAAAAAGACAGAAGGAAGAGGGGGGATTTTTGGAGCCCCTAAAGCAGGCATATGTGAAGTGTACAACTACAAAATACAACCATCTCCAGAGTGGTCACATCACCTGGGGTGGAATGAACAGCACTCTCTTGCGCACACTCCATGTTTTGGGACCTGAAATCTCCTTTCATAGGATGGGTAGATGGGGCAGAAACTGGACATGAGTTTGGAGAGGTGGTTAAGAAGTAATTCATCTCTGGGTCTCCAGTCCTTCCTTTGGTTTGGTCAATTACCTCGATACTCACTCTTTTCCAGCTCTCATGTGTTATGGTTCCACAATTCCGTCTATACCCCCAGACTAATGAGACTTGACCCTGTGGTTCAGCCCAGTTGGCAGTCAAGCACTGGGTGTGGAAGGTAACATTTGCTTTTGAAAGGAGAGAGACAGAGACAGAAAGCAACATGCTATCCCAGAAAACCTAGCTTGAAGAACAGTAACTCTGTCCAGAATCATCAATATCCATGAGTTTTCTCGACTCACTCAGGGGGATAGCCCAGGACTGATCCTTGGGTCCTATCCTATGCTGTTTGATTCAATAGGTTCCAGGTAAGGTTGAGTATCTATATTTTTCACACATGAGGTAATTTGAAAGCATGCCAAAGTGTGAAGGCTGTTGCTTTAGATCATTTGCTGCTGGCCTGACCTCCTTGATCTTGCCTTCTTCTAGACCTTGAGCACCCTGATCTGAAAAAATTCATTGCTACCTTTATCAAGTAGACCGACCAAACTAGCCTTTGTCTAGACCCTTCTATTAACAAAGGTACAGATTAAGATGATGATGAGGGACCCACAGAGTCTATATTTCCATGAATGCTCTGAAGCCCAGCAGGATGGGCAGCGGGACCTGCTGTGAGGTGGCTCTTGGGCCTGATTCTGCTTGGGGCTGACTCCAGCCTACACCATGGCCGAGACTCTCTGTGCTCCTCCAATACTGTCACCAATCCGTCATGTTGTGACCTTGGGCAAGTCATTACCTCTGCTAGCACTTCTGTCAAGGAAAGGAGGTTGAGCTGGGAAACAAATCACCAATGTCTAGCACTCCTCCATTACAATTCATATAAATCATACACATATATAATATTAATTTATTTAACACCTCATTGTAAAAAACTAAAAGTAGAGGAAATGACACAAATTACCTCTATTTACTCATCGTCCAGCTACAAAAAGTATCAATCCCTAGACTTTGGTTTCATTTATAACACCACCTATTTCTCTTTAGACACCAGGTTAATTTGAAGCAAATACCAAGCATCACACAGTTTCATATGTAAATATTTAGTGTAAACCTGTAAAAGATAAAGACTTTTTTTAAAAAGTAATCTCTATGCTCTACAAGGGGCTTGAACTCAGGATCCCAAGATCAAGAGTCACATGCTCCATCACCCAGCCAGCAAGGTGCTTGAAGATAAGAACTCTTTACTTAAAGATGATCATCATGCCTGAAAAACATGAGGAACAAATTCAATTTCATCAAATGTAACCAATCGGTGCAATAGAACGTGTATTCATGTAGGTGTCTTGGGGATTTCCTCTTATTTTGTGGGGTTCCAGGAACTAAATCTACAAGTTCCAACTGAGCTTTTTCTATACTGTCTGGGGCTAGATGCAAGATCTGGTCTGGTCCCTTGTCCTCAGATGGCACTTGGAAAAATAAACGGTTCGGAGCAGCAGGCACTCGGCACATTGTTCAGAAGGGCTCTGGATGCCTTGCAAGAAGGGGGTGAGACGAACATGGAAGAGATCTTTGGGAAGCTGATCCTTGTTCAGAAAGACTTCATAGAGAAGGGCTTGAATTTAGGAGGAAGCACGAAGCTATGTAGGGAATAGCAAAGGGAAATACTCAACTCATTTGATTTCATAAACCAATTTCTGTGAGGCTTGGAGACTTGCATCAGTTAGAGGCGGGATTCATCTCTCACTCTTCTACTTGTCACACTTGTACTGAAATGTGGTTGCTGCTCTGACACGTTACGTGTGTCGTTTGGGGAGAGAAGGCATAGGAGAGGGAGACACAAAACTGGAGAGACTCATTGAGAAGCAAGCAGTCAGTATGTATAGAATAAACACTGGCAGGGGTGGGGGCATGAAGCTAGTGTTAAGTGATGAATCAACAGTTTCCGTGTGGTTAACGAAGCAAAGCATCCCCTATTAAGGGCAGATCAAGGATGGAGGCAGACAGTAACAGTGAGTATGTTCGAACCGGCTCTTTGCCAAGTAGCCTGCTGGTCCCTGCAGGTTTTCCAGTGAGTCTCATTCTCCTATACCCACTCTGTAACTCTGGGCCATTTATCTCCTTTTATTTCAAAATGCTTCCTTTTATTCCAAAATGGTTTTAATGTAGTTTTTCTAAATCAAAGTTATAAATCCACAGAATTTAGAGAGTTAGATAGGTTTGAAAAGCTCACGAAGAACAGCTGTTCCTCAATTCTCCACTCCCCTCGCCATTTCCTAATCCCAAGGCAATCACTTGCATTTTAACCAATTCTCTTGATATTTACATCTATGTGTCTGTAGGATTATGATCTTATTGCTATTCCTTTTTTAAAAAAGTTTTTTTTTTAATTTATTTGGGAGAGAGTGAGAGAGAAACCATGAGCAGGGGGAGCAGCAGAGAGAGAAGGAGAAGCAGACTCCCCACTGAATGGGGAGCAGGACGCAGGGTTCAATTCCAGGACCCTGGGATCATGACCCAAGCTGAAAATGGAGACTTAGTCGACTGAGCCACCTAGGTGCTGCTATTTCTTGATGTTTGGTTTTTGGCATTGACTTCCTCTACAGAAGAAAGGATTTTACTGTTTGATATAACACACAACGTGTACACATGTGTGTATACATGTACACATAAACACATGGATGTGCTTCCTCCATTCTTATACAGTTTCACTGAAATTTTAGAGATTACATGGAATGAGATGTATAGGCTTCCAGTTATGGATTGACTAAGTCAGAGGAATAAAAGATACAATGACATTGTAATAGCCCAGGGCACACAGCATAATGTATAGAGATGTTGAATCACTATGTTGCACACCTGAAACTGATGTAACATTGTGTGTCGACTATACTCAAAAAGAAAGAAATTTTAGGGGTGCCTGGGTGGCTCAGTTGGTTAAGCGACTGCCTTTGGCTCAGGTCATGATCCCAGAGACCCGGGATCGAGTCCCACATCAGGCTCCCTGCTCAGCGGGAAGCCTGCTTCTCCCTCTCTCACTCCCCCTGCTTGTGTTCCCTCTCTGGCTGTGTTTCTCTCTGTCAAATAAATAAAATCTTTAAAAAAAAAAAAAGAAAGAAATTTTGGAGGTGAACGTTAAAGTTTCTACATGATTTTAATTCTGTAAGTGCTGTGAATAGCTGACTCCCAGATGTCGTGTTTATTTTTCCATCCCTGAACAACTTATGCTCTTGAATAAGTTAACAATTGCTTCACTTTTTTGTTTGATTTGTTTTCACAATTTCTCCCTCCCCTCTGCCCTCTTCTCAATGTGTTCACACAATCATTTCCTCTTTCTGAAGTACTTCCAGAACCTTCTGATTGGTTACCCTCTATCTCTACTATGCCGCTGTTGTGTCAGAGGTAATTCCACCTCTCTTTTGTGTTGGAGCTCCTGTGTCCCAACTCTGCATCTTCTTCCTTTGAAAATTCGACTCCTCTTTTGATAAAAAATAGCCCCAGTAGACTCCTTATAAGGCCCTTGTTTATCTGAAAACATACTTATCGCACCCTTACATTTGAATAATAGTTTTGTTAGGTATAGAATGCTATCTTTAGGAATATTGCTTCTTTAGGATTTTGAAACATTTTCCAATTGTCTTCTCTAATATTGTTGTTAAAAAGTCCAATTCTGAGGCACCTAGATGGCTCAGGTTTTTTGACATCTGACTCCTGATTTTGGCTCAAGTCATAATCTCACAGGTCTTGGGATCTGGCCCTGTGCTCAGTGGGGAGTCTGCTTGGGATTCTGTCCCTCTTCCTCTTCCTCTGCCCCTACCCTTCAGGATGAATAAATAAATCTTAAAAAAAAAATCCAATGACATTATGATTCTTGATCCTTCATATAAAGCTTTTTCTTTTTTTCCTTTTTTTTCCTTGGAAAGGAGAAAAATCCCCAATGTGGTGAAATTGCCCAGTGATGTGTCTTGGTAAATCAATTTTCATCCACGGTGCTGGATATAATTGCAAAATTCAGGAACCTAATATCTGGGCAGTTTTCATGCATTATTTATTTGGGAGATTTCTTCCCATTGTGTCTGGATCTGTTTTCTATATTTGGACTTCAGTGGTCTGGTGTGGTCCTATCATTTCACCATTTCTTCTCTCTTATTTTCTCTTTGTATTTTTGCTATACATTCTCAGTGATGTCTTTAACTTTTTTTATTTCTGCTCTTCCAAAGTACTTTTGTCTGTTCTCTGAATGTTCTCTAAGATTTACTTATCTATTAGAGATTTTTACTTATCTATCAGTCTGTGTAACTGTCTATAGAGAGCATGAATGGGAGAGAGAGAGATGGAGAAGGAGAGAGATCCATGCTGAGCTTGATTCCGGCTAGATCTGACAACCCTGAGATCATGACCTGAGCCAAAATCAAGAGTCGGATGCTTAACTAACTGAGCCATCCAGGTACCCCTGAGAGAGAGAGAGCACATGCACACAGGGTAGAGCAGCAAAGGGAGAGAGAGAATCCAAGTAGACTCCCTGACAAAGGCTCAATTCCACAACCCCAAGATCATCACCTAAGCTGAAATCAAGAGTCAGACATTCAACCAACTGAGCCAACCAGGTGCACCCTGAATTTTTTTTTAATCAGAATCCTATATTTTTTTCCAGTTTTATTGAGATATAATGGACATCCATCACTGTTTAAGGTTTACAACATAATAGAATCCTATTTTTATTTCATGGATGCCTTATTTTCTCCTTACTCTCTAAGAATATTAGTAATCATTGTTAAACATTATATTCTCCCTATATAATTTCTATAGCTTCTGTTGCTTCCAAGTTACTTCCCCCTCCTCTCTGCTTCTACCTTTTCTGTTAGAGGCTGTTCTCAAATATCAAATGGCCCTTATATGTCTCTTCATATTCACAAGTAGGACACTAAAAGCTGATAATAAGCTTCATGCATCTGCATAGGGCTTGTCAACTATGAGCTCTCATTGAATGATCTTCCTCGTTATTTTCCTGGGAAACTTTGGATCTCAGTATTTTAGTCTTTTCTCTTGCATTGTTGGAGGAGCTGTAGTGAAGCCTCTCACAATCTCTCATGTGGAAGCTATAGCCCTTGCTACCATTATCCTGGAAACAAGATCAGGAAAATAGCTGGAGATCGTGACATTCAGAATGTGAACATTTTCCTGACCTGACTGTACAGAAGAAGACTGGAGACCCCACTACTTCTTGAAAGGACTTTGATTTGATCATTCTGCTGGTAGATCCACCTTCATTCCCACTTCCTTAGGTCCCAAATGTCATCAATTCTGAGCAAGTGGGCTGCTTTTTGCTGTCCCCATTGGGGGCTTATGATTCCACTTTTTCAGCTCTGTCACATCAGTTACCAAGCTTACATTTGCTTCCCAGCTTTCAATCTTTGTAATTACTATTGCTCCTGTTCTCTTCATCCTGCAGGTTTTGTCTTCTCCAAAATATCTCCTCTGTTGCAGTTTTAGGAAGGTTTCAGGAGGAAATGGAGACTAACCCCTGCGTTCAAATTGCAATCTTTGAGTAGAAGTTCCCCCTTACCCCCATCCTCACTCTGTAGTCTTGGCTTTGGAACTTTTTCTTCCTGTCCTCATCCCAGTAACAATCAAATAAACAAACCAAAACAAAAATAAAGCCTATTCCAGTGTCTATTGTTGTTTTATTAACTTTGCTTTAACATCTAAAGAAAAATTCTCTTCTCCTCTTCACTTGTTTTAGACCATCTAATACAGCAATGAAGGAAAGAAGAAAGGTAGGGCTTAAGTGGTTCTCTCCATTCCCGGGAAAACAAGAGTAGCCAGGTCCAAGAACTCCTGATGTGGGGGAGTGAGCTCGAGGCACATGCACTGCCCCCTGATGGGTGAACTGGTACTGCTTTTAGGGTTCTCGAAGCTTTCCAAGATGGTGATGTCTGAAGGGAAGTCCAGTTACTATGGCCAGAGGTGAGATTGGAAGTCAGACCAGAGAAGGAGAGGTGGAAAGATGTCCTAAATTTAAAGTTATTTTTCATTTCCTACCAATCACTATGTCCATGCCAGCATCAATCAATACATCCACTATGTGTGGCCTCTTAACTACCACTGGGGATTCTGCATTACTAAGGAAATAGCTATTTCCCCCAACTTCTAGAATGTCATCAACCCTGTGCAGAGGGAAAGCACAGGTTTTAAGAGAGAAGACATATTTCACATGAAAGTCCGTTCACCCATGACCTTCTAGAGCTGTGTGATCTCAATATGGTAGCCAATAGCTAAGTGCGACTATTCAAATTTCAGTTGATTAAAATTAAAAATTCAGGGCACCTGGGTGGCTCAGTTGGTTAGGCGACTGCCTTCGGCTCAGGTCATGATCCCGGAGACCTGGGATCGAGTCCCACATCGGGCTCCCTGCTTGGCGGGAAGCCTGCTTCTCCCTCTCTTACTCCCTCTGCTTGTGTTCCCTCTCTGGCTGTGTTTCTCTCTCTCAAAGAAATAAAATCTTAAAAAAAAATTAAAGATTCAGTTTTCAGTCACTCTAGCCACATTTCAAGTGCTATACAGCACTTGTTTGTGGCTATCATATTGGACAGAACATATAGAGAACATTTTTATCACTGCAGAAAGTTTTATTGGATAGCACTGGTCTAGAGGTCCTAAGGTTGCCAGGAACTTCCTTTGACTCTTACAGATTGAATTAATCACAGCCTCATCTATGCTCCTTCAAGTGTTTGTTCCATCCCCTGACACCCACTTTAACACTGTCTGGCTTGAAATGCAGTTAGTTAAATAATAGGCCTGCTCTCCCACTTGACCATAAGCTCATGAGGGCTGGGACCAAGCTTGTATCATTTGCCATTATTCCCACACACACAACTGAGACTAGCAAGCAGAAGTTCTGGAATAAATGTGAGTTAAGCGAATGACTGAACTGTAAACTCCCTCAAGGCAGGAATGAAATGTTCTCATGTCTGTATTCCCCATGGTTCCTTGAGCAAAGAGGGACCTTTAGTCTGTTGGAGGGTTGCATGCTCTCATACCTGCCGGCCTTAGGCTGAAACTTAGCTTCCCTAAGACCAAAAGCCAGATTGCTGTGTCCCCCAAGCCCCCAAGCTCACCAAGCTCCCCCTCACTCCTGTCCTTACACACTATTATCTCCTGTGGCTTTACCACATCCTACCCCATTTCTCTCTGCTTTGTAGCCCCCACCCACCTCCATGCGGCAGGTCTGGTCACGCACTGCCCAACCCTCATATACATACTGCATACACACACATGTGCAAACACATGTGCACTCTGTGCTTGTTTTTCAACATCCTTTATCCTCCCCCCACACACACACCTGGAAGAGTGGTCTCTAGACCGTGGCGTGTGTATCCCCAGGAACTCTTCATGGTGATCCTCTGGAGCGCACAGAAAAAAAAATGTTTGGATTTCTTTTTTTTTTTTTTCAATCTCACTATTTAAAATTACCCTTTTCTGCCATACAGTTTAATATGTCAATAATATATTGGTGTAGTAGTATAGGCTTTCTAACAAAGTAAATACATGTATTTGGAGTATGATTTAACTTATTTTTATCGATAAGAGTGTATGGGGAAAAAGGCATGTGCTCTACCCTACCTTGCGCCCTTCCACTTCTAGGTCTTACTTCTCAAGGACCAGCAAGAGCCCCCTCCTCCATGCACTCTCCAGTCTACTCCGGCTCAGCAGATGTTTGGAGAACTGACATAGAAGCCCTCACCAATCCCTCATGTCTTCAGTTTTTGAGTTCTTATTGTACTTTCCAATAGCACACTGTACTTGTTTTTGGATTCTTTGGAATGACTTCAGTAGCTAGCTTTGTCTTGCTAACCAAATGGCAGATTTCATATGCATCCTACAATTATATTGTACTGGAGACCCTCTTAGAATGGAAGGGTGGAGAGAATATCCAGTCCAATCACATGTATATATAAGGAAATGGAGTCAGGAAGGTAAAGTGACCTGCCCAGGGACACGCAGGTGCAGCCTGCCCCAATCATGAACTGGGACCATGGATTTGGACAGAGGTAGCTCAACCAATGTGGGAAGAATTATGCTTCCAAGGGTCTCTGCCTCAACCCCATAAAAGTAGCCCAGAATGCCATGGTTATGTGTTCCCTGCCTGCCTTCAGCTTGCCAGCCGGATGAGGAACAGCACCTCTGTGAGGCTTGAAGAAAGTCTACACACACAGAGGGTGTCAGCTGCTAACTTGACAAAAGTAAAAAGCCAAGGTCATGAACTTCTAATGGCAAACCAGCCTATTAGTTTAGCATTATGTGTCTTCAACGTTAGAGCCAGGCCTGGTAGAGATTTGATTTTTTATTATTCAGGAAGCCCCTTACTTGAAAATGAGAGAAACCTCTAGCAACTGCTGGAAATCCCTTCTTTTCAAATAATAATAAGAATCTTCACCTAAGAAACTTGGCTCCCTGCTCTTTCACAAGTCCTCTGTGTCCTTAACCTGGCTGAGCAGCAGAGCAGGCAAATGATTCGAACCTGTGGGCTTTAAAGAAAAAAAAGATGCCAATCAAATGTAAATGATGATCCCATTAAATAATGATTTTCATTCAAATTCAACAAAACACATTTCTCAGACTTTGTGATGAGCCCCGTGTCCAACTTTTGCACTTAATTTTTTTTTAACACTTAATTTGTGATATTCTGAGATCATTTTTAGGTTTGGGGGTTGGATTTTTTTTTTTTTTTTTGTGAAATACTGACCAAAAAAATCTTGCTGCATTCAGTCTCCTGAGAATGTTGGGTCGAGTTTTTTGATCCCTGTGGCTCATTGATTTGCGGGCTGATGTAGTGCGAGGGGTCCTTATTAGTGGCGTCTGTCCCTGCTGTAATGTTTTTGTTATTTTTCCTCATTTGTTCACTCTGACATCATGTCATTACAGAATGGTGCTGTTCAGGCCCTGCCTGGGCTGTTCGTTAGCGTGTGTTTAATGAGCAGCTTAATTGAGCTGTCTAGTAGGCCACCTGTCGCCCTCCGGACTTATTAACATACTAATGGCCTGACATTGTATTTTCTGACAGGCAACAGGGCTTACTGATTTGATGTCTGGACATGAGGATTTTATGCAGGAATGAGAGCAGGCATTGGGAAGGAGGTTTAAAAACGCAAATTAACTCTTTGGTATCTCTGTGTTTATGGCTCTCTGGTGGAAAAAAAAAAAAGTTTAGCCCATGGCTGGCCAGGAAAGCATGTGCCGGGGAGGAAGGCTTTCTCCCCAACCCCGTTGTGGTTCTCCAAGAGAAAATATGCTTTGCCTGAGAAGAGCAGGCTTCGTTTAGGTTGCAGTACTATTGTTGGGAACTACTTCAAAGGGGAGATCTGCAACCCCCAGGGGAAAGTTTGGTGCCTAGACTGTTTTCTGCTGGGGCTGAGCACATGAGAAGCAGCAATGCTCCCTTGGAGGCGCATGAGTGTGGTCTGCTGCCCTTGCCTTTTAAATCCAGCTGAGGACAGGATCAGGAACACTGGGATCCAGGGGAGAGCCTTGGAGAGATGGCCAGAGCTCTCATGGATGCGTTGGCTGGGGACACTTGTTCTGTTCGTGTTTTACTTCTGTGTAGTTGCCTCTTTCTCCCTGGCCTCCCCTGCAGAAGTGGGAAGAAGATTCTGTCCTGGGAAATTTCTAGTGAGTTCAGTCCAGAGAGCGGGACAGCACTCCCTCAGGGGCTGGATATGGCTCTTCTGTCCCCTCACCTTTTCTCCTTGGCCATCCCTTCCTCGTTCAATGCCTATGTGTGGAACAAGCACACACAGAGTCACAGAGTCGTAAAGAAAAACCTCCTTAAGATTTCAGAAAAGGGTCATGACTAAGGGCTGAGCAGAGTGTGCCAAATACCCAGTGGCTTGGAAGTGGGGTGGGCACCTTTGTGGGACAGCCCCGTCTAGGGGGCTGGGCTTGGCTGCAGAGACCCCCAGACCCGAGGTTCCAGCCAAGTCAACGCAGGAGCTATGGAAAGCTGGCTCTGCAGAGAGCACCAGACAGTGTTCCGGGTGTGGCTGCCTGGATGTAGCATTCCAGAACTTGACACGTTGGACCTGCAGCCTCCAGACCTTCTTTATGGGAGGTCATGAGTGGTCCCTCCCTCCTGGGTTCTGAGCACAGGGGTGCTGCCAGGGGACCAGTCACATTTCCTCTCCCTAGTACCCAGCCATGCAGGGAGGAGGAAGAGGAGGAGGAGGAGGGAAGGGAAGAAAAGCAGAAACCCACATCCTTTCTATCCATTCCCTTTCCTGTGATGATGATGATGATGATGATGATGATGATGATGATGATGATGATAGCTTTACTTTTCGTTTCTTCAGCCGAGCATTTTATAAACATGATTTCATTAAACTTTTCTATCCCAGAGTTTCTCTACTTCAGCACAACTGACACTTTAAGCCAGATTGTTCTTTGCTGTGGGGGACTGTCCGATGCATTGCAGAAAGTTGGGGTGGCTCCCTGAACTCCATCCACCAGATGCCAGGAGCAAACCCCTGACTGTGGCCATCAGAAATGTCTCTAGACAGATGAACATAGGGGAAGGGAAGGAAAATGAAATAAGATGAAAACAGAGAGGGAGCCAAGACATAAGAGACTCTTAACTCTAGGAAACAGAGAGCGCTGCTGGAGGGGTGGTAGCGGGGGATGGGGTAAGTGGCGGGTGAGCATTAGGAGGGCACGTGATGGAATGAGCACTGGGTGTTATGTGCAACTGATGAATCACTAAATTCAACCCCTGAAATTCAAAATGCACTGTATGTTAATGAAATTGAATTTAAATTTTTAAAAAATTTCTCTAGACATTGCCAAATATCATGGGGGGAAGGTTGCCCCCAGTTCAGAAACATGTATATTGCCCTCAGTTGGTAGATGGGAAGTAAACACTTAGAGTATAAAGGGGGGACTCACTCACAGCTAACATGCAGGAGGCACAGCAGGATTCAGACCCAAGTCTGTCGGATCTCACCTCCTGAATCCCTTCTGTGTACAATCTTCCCTGCTCATAATGAGGGTGGATCTACCTGTGACCAGAGATGGGTCAGCTGTCTGTCCCCAGGGCTGACTATAACAGAGCTGTTATAGGCGAGGTATTTGGCTAAGGGTTTCATACATTATCTTTTAAAACCCTCTCCATATCCCTTTGAGATAAGTACCGTTTCAAAAATTCTGTTTGAAAATATGAGGAAACTGAGACTCAAAGGAATTACAGTAACATGTCTAAGGTCAATGTCACATAGCGAGTAGGGGCAAGAGTTTCATCCAGGTCTCCCTGATTTCAAAGAACATGTGTTTTCTGCTACAGCGTCCAGAATCACAGCCATCTGCTCTGAGGGGCCCCATCCTTATGACCCAGTCTTGCCGAACAGAAGGGGCATTTCCTTCCTTTGTTTCCCTGACTGAACAGGATGCTGTGCCTGGTACTTTCCCAAGAGACATGTATGATGGTTCATTTTATGTGTTACCTTGACTGGCCTGGGGGACCAGACATTTGATCAAAATGATTCTTGGTCTGGGGCACCTGGTTGGTGCGGTTGGTTAGGCGGCCAGCTCGATTTCAGCTCAGATCATGATCTCGGGGTCGTGAGAGCCAGTCCCGCATCAGGCTTGGGGTGCTGAGTCCACTTGAGATTCTCGCTCTCCTTCAGCCCCTCCCTCCAGTCACACGCCTATACACTCTCTCTTTCCCTCTCTTTCTTTTTCTCAAATAAATAAATCTTAAACAATTTCTAAAAATTATTCTTGATATGTCTGTGAGGGTATTTCTGAATGAGCTTAATGTTTGAATCAGTAGACTCAACAAAGCAGACTGCTGTTTCTAATGTGGGTGGGGGGCATCCAATTAGTTGAGGGTCTGAATAGAACAAAATGCACAGCCTCCTTCAAGTAAGAGAGAATTCCTCCTGCCTAATGGCCTTTGAACTGGAACATTGGCTTTTTCCAGCCTTCGAACTTGAACTGAAATATCAAATCTTCCCAGGTCTCAAGCCTGCTGGCCTTCAAGCTAGATCAGCCCTCCTGGGCCTCCAGCTTACCAGCCCACCCTGCAGATCTTGATCTGTAATCACACGTGCTAATTCCTTATCGCAAATCTCTTTATGTACCTATACATACTCACATATATATGTACATATACATTCTATTGATTCCATGCCTCTGGAGAATGCCGACTAATACAGTATTTTGTTTAGCTTTTAGACATGGTAACTTTTTATATCCCATATTTTCAACATTTATTCCATTTTGTTTTAGGACGGACTTGTAACCACTATCTAGCTGTTTTTTTGTTTTTGTTTTTTTTAATGCAATCTGAGACTAATGATGTCAAACAGCTCATAATGTTGTCTCTTCAGACAACTTATCTCTCTGTGCTACTTTCTGGGTGAATTCCTCCATTGTGATCTTCCAATTCATCAACTCTCTCTTTAGCCATCCAATTTAGAGTTTCTTCTGCCTTATTAAGCTTTCTAAATTTCAGTGATATGCTGCTTTATCTCTACCTGGTTTAAGTCCTTAATTTTTTTTTTATCTTTTTCATCTTTGTTACTTCTTTCTTTAACTCATGGAAGATATTCAGCACATCACTTAAAGCATCTTTTTCAGATTGCACTAGTATTTTTATTTTCTTTAAAGTGATTTCATTTGCTGACCTGATTTTAATGATTTTGTGTGAGCTTGTCAAGAATTAGTTAATTTTTGCTTTGTTTCATCTTGTGGTAGCTATACTCACTGTTCCCTTTTGGGGTGGAGGGGTGAGTTGTTTTCACCTGCCCCCTATGATCTCCTGTTCAGAACCACATCCTCTGGTGGGTTTTCAGTGTTCATCCTAAGGAGATAGCTGGGGATATTGTTGTAATCACTGAGCCATTTGGTAAAATGCCTGATTCTGGCTGCAAAGCTTTGCCTTTCCTCATTTTAATAGGTGTGCATCTGTAGTCTAGGCAGTGGTGGATAGAAGCATGTTTTATCCTTTCTATAAGGGAGAGTTGAGCCCCATCCCTGACTCCATCCCGTGCTTTGCATAATTTGGACTTTCAACCAATAAGCTCCCTGCCTCCTCTAACTGTTTCCAGCAAGCTGGTAGCTTCAGTCTTATTTTCTGTTTTGTGTTTCTGGATCATGGAGATGTCATCTATTTGAGAATGGCAATTAAAAAAAAAGATCTACCACGACTCTGGGTTGGTGCCAATGGAAGGCTCAAAGCATGATCTTGATGGAGTTGAATACCCCTGCTGTAAACACATCTTATCACCATTTTACTATATCATATCAAAAATCTCCCTACAGGGAAGAGTTACGTGCTTGTTATCTTGGCTTACTAACTGCTCAAAATTGTGGGCTGAGTCAGCCTGCTTGGGTTCAAATCCCAGATGTACTACTTACCAGTTGTGGAAACTTTGGCCAAGTTGTCTAAGGCTTTAAGCCTTATTTTCCTCATCATTAAATGTATCAGCAGTATAATGTTCTAAGGTTGTTATGAGGATTAAATAAAATAATCCAAGCAAAAATCCTTCCCGTGGATTCTGGCACATGGTCCCCCCTCAGTAAATTTCTGCTGTTACTATGGCAGTCATCACTGCTTGGTTTGAATCAAATATCCAGCTTCAGAGAATTATTATTTTTCAAAAATTTCCAGTGGCCTGAAAGGCAGAAGAGAGAAATGCCAAGAAATATTTTAACTGCTCAATTTTTTAAGGTGATTTTATATCTGTTATCCACAGTCTCACAATAAATCTGTGCTTTGTTTTCCTCGTTTTATAGTTAAGAAAATTGAACCACAGGATTAGGGCACAATTTTTGTTTTTTGTTTTTTTTTTAAATAATGTACATTTTTGACTCACATGAGATGTGTGAATGAAAAGTAACTCTCAGCTGACACCCTTGGAAGCACGAGCAGTACCACCACTTCTTGGAAAGATATTAAGAAGCAGCCCTAAGGAAACCTTGGTTTTTCCCTGGGAAGTGGTATTCCCCATTTCCCAGATCTGTCCATGTTGGTAGGCCATTGGTGGTCCTGGACACCTGAGATTACACCTGGATATGTACTCTATCTTTTATGTTGGTAAACAGAGAGGGTGTTGGCTTCCTCCTCCATATCCACTTCATGTCACCTCTACTCTGCTCTGGGCCCACATTGGCATGGGTTACATCCACAGTCTCCCCTGCCCTCAGGTCCCTGGTCTGGCCAATAGGCAGGGTGACCAGCCTTTGAGAAAGTCAATCTGGGACTTGTAAGACTAAACAATAATCACCACCTATAGCAACATAATATATAATATCCTCAGATACATGTGTGTTACTCCTCTAACATGAAAACACAAAAAATAGGGGTGCCTGCCTGGCTCAGTTGGTTGAGCAGCAGACTCTTGATTTCAGCTCAGGTAGTGATCTCAGGGTCATAAGATCAAGCCCTGCATCAGGCTCCATCCTCAGCGGGGAGTCTGCTCAAGAATTCTCTCTCCCTCTCCCTCTGCTCCCTATCTTGCTCATGTTCTCGCTCTCTCTCAAACAAATAAATAAATTTTAAAAAAATATGAAAAATAAAAAGGTACATCAAAGGGAATATAATAAAAATATTATAGTAGTATTGTATGGTGACAGATCGTAGCTATGCTTGCCGTGAGCACAGCATAACGTATAGACTTATTGAATCACTGTTGTACATCTGAAACTAATATAACACTGTACTTCAACAAAAAAAGAGAAAATGAGGGAAATATGAAAAATAAGTACCTGAAATTATATATTATTCTATATTACTCACTTTCTTTCCTGTTACATAAATGCTATTATTTAAATAAAACAGCAGTAGGACTAGTGAATTAGTAGTAATTAGTAGTTGGACTAATTAAACAAATAATATGTGTGAGAAAATATGACAATACTTTGATTATGTTTCTTCCTGTCCTCTAATACAGCAATTTATTTTAGCTCTTTATTGGATATTTATTTTTGTAGGCTATGTCAAGATACATGACTAGAAGACCTTTAGAAGGAAAATATAAACACAGTAGAGTTACTTCAGTATTTACATGTAGTAAAATGTGGCAATGATGTGTTTCTTTCTGTCCACAAAAACTGTCCATTGGTCTTTGAAGGGGCCACGAGGAGCCTAGCAAAGGACAAACTGACCGCCCTTGAGTTGTTCAAGGTTATGTGAGGGGGTTGTGACAAAAAAAGAAGTTGTCCAGACATATTTTTACTCTTTCTACTTCCTCTGTAATTCTTCTTTGAACTGCCTACAGTTTTTAGGACATCCTTCTTTTTCTTGTATGTGGTGATAAAGCTAAACATAGTCAAAAGAAAATTCACTTTTAATTTACATCTATTCTCTTAAAAAAAGATTTTATTTATTTGTTTGGGACAGAAAGAGAAAGTGTGTGCATGCACAAGTAATGGGGGAAGCAGAGAGGGAGGGAGAAGCAGAGAGGGAGGGAGAAGCAGATCCCCCCGCCTTCCCTGCTGAGCATGGAGCCTGACAAGGGGCTTAATTCCAGGACCTAGATGCTTAACTGACTGAGCCACCCAGGTACCCTTTACAGCTCTTCTCTTATGAAACCCACATCAGTCCAAGGTGGTGACATTGAGCTGACTATCTTCTCAACAAAAGCATTTGTAAAACTTCCTTACTGGCTGTGGAGGTTAATTTTATAGGTATCTTGGCTGGGCTATGGGGCCCAGTTGTGTGGTCAAATCACAGTCCAGATGTTTCTCTGAAGCTATGTTTTAGATGTGATTAACACTTATTATCTGTTGACTTTGAAGGAAGCAGATGACCTTCTATAATGTAGGTGGGCCTCATCCAATCAGTTGAAGGCCCTAAGAGCGAAGACTGAGGTTTCCTGAGGAAGAAGGAATTTTCCTCAAGATGGCAACATGGACACCTCTGCCTAAGTTTTCAGACTACGGGCCTGTCTCATGAATTTTGGACTCAAGACTGCAACATCATTCTTATCTGAGTTTCCAGCCCACCAGCCAACTCTACAAATTTCAGACTTGCCACAGTCATGAGAATCAATTCCCCAAAATCTTGTTTCTGTCTCTCTGTCTATCTCTGTTTCTCTCCTGTTTCTGTAGAGAGCCCTGATTAATAAACTATCCACAGCATATTTTCAGACTTGAAAGAATTTTTTCCCAGTTCTCTAAAACTACTTATCCACTTTGTATTCACAGGCTTGTTTTGGTAGGCCACTGATTTCCCATTCAGGACCTTTACATCTATAAGCTCATGGTGTGGGTACCCATGTCCAAGATATCCAATGGAAGCACATTAGATGGCACAAGTTAAACTTCCCTTTCTCGGGGATAATGGTTTTAAAGCACAGAAATAGTTTTAACTTAGGAGATTTTAAGTTAGTATACAAGTTACAAATATAGAGTGTAAGTTACAAATTAGTAAAAAAAAAAAAGAGAAAATCCCATTGCCCTTTCATAGAGATTTTTATTTTTTTATTTTTAAAGGGATTTTTAAAAGGACTTTATTTATTTGAAAGAGATAGAGAGAGAGCATGAGTGGGGGTGGGCAGAGGGATATGGAGAGACAGACTTCTCACTGAAGAGGGAGCCTGATGTGGCGCTCGATCCCAGGACCCTGAGATCATGACCCAAGCTGAAGGCAGATGCCTAGCCAACTGAGCCATCCAGAGACCTCTTTTCTAGTGAATTTTAAAAAATATTTCAGGGGCGCCTGGGTGGCTCAGTTGGTTAAGCAACTGCCTTCGGCTCAAGTCATGATTCTAGAGACCCAGGATCGAGCCCCGCATCGGGCTCCCTGCTTGGCGGGAAGCCTGCTTCTCCCTCTCTCACTCCCCCTGCTTGTGTTCCCTCTCTGGCTGTGTTTCTCTCTGTCAAATAAATAAATCTTTTAAAAAAAAAGATTTCAAAAGTCTTATTAAAAAACCAATATTTTTAGAAGTATGAACTTTTGTCACAACCCCCACATAACCTTGAACAACCCTTGCAGCCTTTTCTCTGTTCTCATCCTTAATGTCTTTCCAAATTCAAGAAGCACATTCTTCTTGTCCCAAACTTTGAATAAAGGATTTTGCAACAGGCCAGCATCTTTCCTGTAGCAGGTAATAATGACATCTGTGTTGCAGGCATGGGGCCCAGGGGCTGTCTTCTATCAAGTGGCAAGTCTCAGGAAGTACTTCTACATGTTTTGAGGAAACCAAAAGTTGACTGTGAACTTCCATTACAAAAACATCAATATCCCCAGTAGGAAAACCACGTCCTCTAAATTCAGGACAATTAGCGAGGAAGATCTTTTCATTTTCTTTCATAAGACAATTGCAAAACAAAGGGACTCTAGCTGAAATACACATTCACAGCATCAGCCAAAAGTGTGGCAAAATTAATGAAGTCTAGTGTTTATTTGGACAAATAACTAATAATCTATGTTTTCTGTAGTTTCATAAAATGCTTCATGGAATCCAAGAAGGTGATCTGCAACTCTGTATTTTGAAATTTAAGTACCTGAGAGCCAGGGAGAACATTTTTTGGTTTGCTATGATTTGGCTCATCATTTGGCATACTGTAGAAAGCATGAATATTGGTTAGAGATGAAAAGAAGTCAGCTCTACCTTGTAAGAGACCAACATATCGCTTATCAAAAATTTCTCTTTTATGTATGCCTATATTTTGTAGGGGGTAAGTAGTGTGGCAATGGGCTTATGTCCAAATACCACATCACTCAATGTTTCTGACTTAATAGAAGCGTGGGATGGCCTGCTGAAGGCTTGGGGATAGGCTAGCTGAGAGATGACACACTGGAGGTCATGGTACTATCTGCACCTGCCCCACACATCTTCAAAAGAAACCACTATATGGGGTCGTCTTCCCCTTTGCCAGAAGGCATTGGGCTGGTAAGCAAGGTGATGGAGATGAGAGTATCCCTCCTTCCGATATACAGTGTAACCCTTTGAAGGGGGTGTTTGCCTCCCATCCCTCCCACCTTGTAATTGGAGGGTTCAGAATTTCTCAGTGCCAGGCATGATCACTTCAATGTGTCAGCTTGGCCAGGCTCTAGCCCCATTATTTAATCAAACACTCTGCCTAGGTTGCTGTAGATTCTGTGGGTGTGATGAACATCTAAAGTCAGTTCACGTCAAGTAAAGGAGATGATCCTCAGTGATCTGGATGGGACTGATCCAATCAGTTGAAAGGCCATTAGGACCCAGCTGGGGTTTCCCCTGCAGGAGAAAAGACTCCCCTGGGAACCGCAGCTTCAGCTGCTGTCCAAGAATTCTAGCCTGATCTTCCTGCTGGCCTGCCCTGTTGGGCTCACACTCACCCAGTCAGCCTCGCCACTCAGGCAGCTGATTCCTTGCAATAAATCTGTTCATGTTATAACCTCCTTGCTCTGGTTTTTTTTTTTTTTCTGGTGGGATTCTCACTGACAATGGCATCAGAGGGGGAAATGATTCACCCCAAGGAGCCAAGGCATGGCTACTTTTTAGGGACCTTCATGCCACCTAATCAACCATGAAGGGGATCACTGTGTTGACCAGGGTGATTGATTCCAATAACCACGGGGCAGATCAGATATTGGGTGATGCAGTTGCATGTGGGGTCCCAGGACATTCACTAGGATACTTCTTAGTACTTTCTTGTCCAATAGCCCCAGACAATGGAAAGAGAATCACCGAGGACTCAGATCCTTCCAGAATGAAGGTTCAGGTGATTTTTTTAAGTAAAGAACTCAATCTCGCTGAAGTTGGCATAGGATAAGGAGGACACAGAAGGATGAGGGCAATAGGCAGCTCTGGTTACCACCTTGGATTTGTGACCTGCCATAATCAGGAACTGTGTCAGTTATATAAATTAATGATTTCCTGCCTTTCTTTTCATCATTACCTAGTACAGGGAGCACTGGTGGTAGCTAGCAGTGGGAGTTTGGTTGAACTGATATCAACCCACAACGGTACAGTAACTGATGGGACTTTATGTGGTCCTATGTTGGGGATACACACTTTTCAACTGGACAAAGGACAAGAGTAAAATTTAGAGGTCAGAGGGGTGGCCTGTGCTGGACATCTCCTGTTCACAACCCCCAGCTCTGCCCCCACCCCCATCTTCCTGCTCTGTGTCCAGGATGTTGACCTGGGAGAATTGCATCTGGGGGATCCCACATCTTGACTTCCCGGGGTCCTCAGTCAATGGTGCCAAAGGTCAGAGGGAACTAGAGGTGGGAGTTCAGACCCTGTGTTCTCCTGGTCCCTCTCTGGGGAATTGCTGCAGGCTGACTGAGTCCCTCCAGACTGACCACAGTCAGGTGTCACCCCCACACTGCCCTGTCTCCATTCTGTGCCCTCAGGCCACTCTTGCCAGTCCAGAATGGAAGCACTTGTCCTTGTTGTACCTTTCCCCCAGCCCATACTTGTCAGATGGCCCCAAATGAACTTCCCCCAAATACCACAATATGTGTGGACTGTTTTTGCTCACACCATGAATCATACAGAATTACTGTAAGCTCTCTAAGGATTTTTCCAAAGATCATCAAAGACTGGTAGACTGGGAAGGACTGAGACCACATTCCTTTCACAGATGAGACAGATAGAGGCCACTAGGGATGAAGTGATAAAGCCCAGATTGTTTGGTCAAACAGATGCCCCTCTTGACCTTCTGGCCCCTCCTTCTTTTGGCCTCTGTCTCTGCGAGTGACTGTTGGGTTAACCTGGTGTGAAAGCCCTTTGTAAGTTCTTCTGAGGTGAAGAAAATGACCACAAAGGTGAAACCCAACAAGATGAAAGGCTGGGGGCAGGGGGCTGGGGCATGTTGACTGTCCAAGGACCATCAAACTCCACAGGTGACAACACCATATAAGCAAACCCAGCCACCCTTGTCAGCGTGAAGCAGCTTTTGGGGCCCCACCCAGAGCGTGAA
>PITA01008913.1:56310-81343 GCA_004023965.1 Spilogale gracilis | reverse complement strand
CGCCTGGGTGGCTCAGTTGGTTAAGCAACTGCCTTCGGCTCAGGTCATGATCCCGGAGACCCGGGATCGAGTCCCACATCGGGCTCCCTGCTCGGCAGGAAGCCTGCTTCTCCCTCTCTCACTCCCCCTGCTTGTGTTCCCTCTCTCGCTGTGTTTCTCGCTGTCAAATAAATAAAATCTTTAAAAAAAAAAAATAAAAAAACAAACAAAAAAAAAAAACGTGTGTGTGTGTATACAGAAAATATAAGTGTTTTTGTAAATGTCCCTTCAGGAATTAATTTGTTGTCTATAAAATATATGTAATATATTAGAGAATTAATTTCTCAGAAATATGTTCTTGCATGATAAATTTAATTTGAGGCCTTGTCCTCTAGAAGAAATCTTTTTTAATTTACCAAGTTGGGAATTTAAAATTGTATTATTTTTCCTCAAAATGGTTGCTGTCTTGATTAAAAAACAATTATTGATTTAATACTGACAATAGGCCATTTGCCTTATACACATTATTTCTAATCCGCACACTAATTCAGTGGGATAGATTGTACTGTCCCCATTTTAAAATGAGGAAAAGGGCACTGCAGAGAGGTCAAGTTGCCCAGGGTCCCACGGCTAGTACACAGAGGAGCCAGGATTCGTACTCAAGTCTGTGCATGGCTGTTGGAGTTCCCAGGCAATTTATATGTTCTTTCTCTGTCCTCTGTGTTTGTATTAAAGAAAACTTTTGGTTCACACACTGAACTTGTACAGAGTTTTACCCACAATTGGTCAGTCATTATCCTTGGTTGCACGACACACTCTTGTGGTTGATCCCTACGTGGCCTTACTTATTTGACTGTTTAAAATAACAGTCAACACAACAGAACACATTGCCGACAACTAGAACTTTACCAGGAGCTTACCACTGTGCTCCTCCCCGTTCCACCCTCCCCCTGAGAAGTAACCACTCTTGTACAATTTTTGATACAGTAGTAATATATAAATAAATCTTCCATGTAAAAGTAGCTAAATACATACAGGTAGAGATTTTTAATATAAAGTCATACCATACATACTGGTTTATAACTTGCTTTTTTTTATACTTACTATTTCTTGGAGTTTTTGCTCCATAAGCTACCCCTAAGGAACACAAATCTCTACGTTTTATTGATAAATGAGGACAGTGTCCATGGTATATTACATTGTCTGCTTTGGTTTCACAATCCCAGGGGATCTTTGCCCCAACTTTCAGATTCCTTGGTTTGAGCCAAGTATATGTATATCTGGAGGAAGTTCCAATACCTCCACTTGTAGCCAAATCCTTTACGTATTGCAGAACACATGTATGCACGCTGCCCCCCCGCATAGCTCAAAACATATCATGTGTTAAATGGTTAACATTTGTTATAATTGTGTCATGTTCACCTTTCTTTTAGTTAAAAATAACAATGTAACAAAGTTTGCATAGAAAATGATTATACTTTTTAAATAAGAGACCTAATACTTTATTCAGGTGCCTGGGTGGCTCAGTGGGTTAAAGCCTCTGCTTTCGGCTCAGGTCATGATCTCAGAGTCCTGGGATCTAGCCCCGCATTGGGCTCTCTGCTCAGCAGGGAGCCTGCTTCCCCCTCTCTTTCTGCCTGCCTCTCTGCCTACTTGTGATCTCTCTGTCAATAAATAAATTTAAAAGTCTTAAAAAAAAAAAAACCTTTCTTTTTAAAAAAAGAGACCCAATACTTTACTTGAATATAGTTAAAGAAATACTTGCTTTAAGTAGTAGTTATAAAATTTACTGAGATGTAACTTTCAGACTTTTTTGCCCCAATTTATTGGCTGTTTATTTTGCTTATTGCAGAAGTATTGAACTTTTTGAGATTTAATTTGAGCCTCTAGGATCCCAGTATTTCTCTAATATTTCCTCCCATGGCTCATTTATACTTACCTTACTGGGAAAACTCAAGAGAGAAAGAATTATCTTTTTCCAGGCTTATAGTAGGTTCAATTCTGGAGACCCCACATTACCTTTTTTTGAATGTCATTGTTGACAGTAATAGTGTAAAACCATGAAGGTAAATGCTTTCCTCCCTATATGGGTTCCAGAAAAAAAAAAAAGGTAAGCTATTGAACATGTTACCCCCTTATAAGAAACTGTTCAAAAAACTATTTGGAAATGACGAGGAGATAAATTTCTGACTGTAACCATGTAACTTTCCCCCTGCAACTTGAATGAATGATAATGTCCCTACTAGTATCAATGTCTCTGCTTGTATTGTGGAGAGTTAGCAGCTAGAATGCACAACCAGCCCTAATAACTCTTGGTGTGGCTCTACCGCGTACTAACATGCTGCACTGTAAGTTATAGTCCTGCTGTGGTGATTCTAGATCAGCAAATATGGAGCATATAAAATACGTTTTATACTAAGGGGAGAGTGAAGGGGGACACAACCTTTCTTGGTATTTACTGTGCCCACATGAAGTACTTTTCATATCTTAGACCATCCTTGTAACACTAAGAGGCGTTTTCCTCCTTTTTACAAATAGGGAAATGGAGATTAAAATAAGCATTCCTCTTGTTAGGAAATTAGCTGTTCATACATTTGCCTCCGTAATAATCTGTATGGTCTCCACAGGAAGGGACCAGATATATTTGTCATTTTACTTTGTTTCTAATAGAATGTCTGGCACATAGTAGGCATCCTGCAAAGTTCCTTGAAGTGTGAAGAAGTTCCTTGCCCAGGATCACATAGTGAGAGTGGTGGTGGCAGAAGCCTGTGCTCTTCTCCACTAACCTGCTTCTCTACTCCCTGAGATCAGGAAATGGGACTGGCATCGGTGTTCGTATCTCTTTGGTGGTGTTAAAGATTCCCAAGATGCATTTGATTGTAATTCAATCTTTGTTTAATGCTTCTGAGTTTGGGGTAATCACCCTCATGTGATTCGTGAATTACTTTCAGTAATAACCAGACGATAATTATGTCGAGGCCAGTTGCTCAGCTATGTTTTTTAATTTTTCCCCATATTCTGTAGATTTGTGATCCTAAATTTGGGTACTTCATAGCATGTCAGTCACACTTATAATGAATTTATCTAGTGAGAATCAGTCACTGTACCACAGTGGAAAGATCATGGGCTCTCAAAATCAGACAGATGATCATCTTTATTCCAGTTTTGCCATTTACCTCTTGTGTAATTTTGACCAAATTATTTAACCTCTCTGTGCCTCAGTTTTTTCATTTCTAAACCTGAAGCCATTATTTCTACCTTATTGGCTGGTATGAAGATTAAAGATTAAAGTTCAGACGTGCCTTAAGCATGTCAAGGACTAGATAAATGGTGCTTCTGTTGGTTTATCTTGACAGTTTGGAATGATGAGCCAAGTCTACGAAGAGAAAGTTTGGTTAGAATAAATGTCATCTTGGGTGCCTGGGTGGCTCAGTGGGTTAAGGCCTCTGCCTTCAGCTCAGGTCATGATCTCAGGGTCCTGGGATTGAGACCCGCATCGGGCTCTTTGCTCGGCAGGGAGCCTGCTTCCTCCTCTCTCTCTGCCTGCCTCTCTGCCTTGTGATCTCTCTCTCTGTCAAATAAATAAATAAAATCTTTAAAAAAAAAAAGAATAAATGTCATCTAGAACTTGGTGCTAAATATACAGATAGTCAAAGAGCAGCATATGGGTGATGTGGCTTCTCAGTAAGGGCCTAGCGAGCCTCAGGTGACTGCCTGCTCAGTCTGAGGCAGCAGTATTATGTGGAAGCTGAAAAGCTTTTAAAGACAGCATCCATATCCAAGAGGGGGACAGTTCGCCACACTGCTCTGCTCAGACTCTCCCTGAAATCTGTGTTTCAGTGTTTAGGCAGGGAGAATCACTGGCTAAGCTGTCAAAAGAGACACCACCAGAGAGGTGAGAAATAGTGAGTCCACGCCACATGAAAAGAGCAGATGGCCTGAGGAGATTTAGCCTGCAGTGTGTTCCAATATAGAGGTAGGGGAAGGGTGCAGGGGTAAAAATAAGCATCCTTTTCTATAGGATTATGCTCTGTTTGTTCCCTGTGACTCTAGCGGGTGAAAAGATGACCATGGGTAGAAGTTACATGGAGAAGATTCAGTTTAATAAGCCTTTCTTTCAACGGATTAAAGGTGTATAAAAATTTAACTGCCTTCCTTGGTTTTTGGTTACCATGCAAAAGCCAGAGAAGTATAATGTTAAGGTGCCATAGAGAAAGTTCATCATCACTTCTGTTTGGAGATTAGACTAGAACCAAGTGATCTTCAAGACCTCTCCAACCTTGATATTTTTGTGATTTCATACCCAAGCCAAGTGTAGCTTATTTGTAAAGGAGTATATGAAGAGTGACAATCAAACCAAGTCCTTGCCTCTGTAAAGCAGTTTACATGTTAATTGGAGGAGCAACACACACTTCAAAAGTTCTTCAAAGTATTAGGATGAGTGGGCACCTGGGTGGCTCAGAGGGTTAAGCCTCTGCCTTCGGCTCAGGTCATAATCTCAGGGTCCTGGGATTGAGTCCCACATTGGGCTCCCTGCTCAGTGGGGAGCCTTCTTCCCCCCCCTCTCTCTCTGCCTACCTCTCTGCCTATTTGTGATCTCTCTCTTTGTCAAATAAATTAAAAATAAAATATTTTTTAAAAAGTATTAGGATGAAGTCATAAGAGAATGTCATAGGGCCAATTATGATTATTTGCTAAGTGAATGTTAAAATTCAATGCTTTTCAACCTTTTATTATTAATTCAAATTTTTATTTAAATTCTAGTTAATATCTAGTGTAGTCTTGGCTTCAGGAGTAAAATTCAGTGATTCATCACTTACCTATAATGCCCAGTCCTCATCACAAGTGCCTTCCTTAATACCCATCACCCATATAGCCCATTCCCCACTCACCTCCCTCCAGGAACTCCCAGTTTGTTCTCTATTTTTAAGAGTCTCTTATTGTTTGATTCCGTCTTTCTTTCTTTTATGTCTTACAAAGCACTAGTCACTCTGAGTGCCATAATCTCGGGGAGGAAAAAGGATATTTATATGTTTCTAGGTTATTATACTATCATTTATAATAAATATCAAGGACTTAAAAGTTTTAATAATTACTAAATATTAACTAAACTTTCTAATGGGCAGATGATATGAAAATCCAGGTGCTACACTGAGATTTTAAGGTTAAAACTCAGGTTCTGACTTTAGACTGAAGATTGCTGTGTAGGATAAGGTTTTCTTTCTAAAGTCTTTGAAGTTTTATTCCATAGCAGACAGTATGTTCACCAGGGCTAGGACAAGACAAAACCAATATTTGGTAAAATTAGATCATCTGCCTAGAGACAAATGCTTTTACTCATAAGAAACTGGTTCAGCATGTGTGAGATCAGGGGCATATGGGAAATCTCTGTAGCTTCCATTCAGTTTTGTTGTGAATCTAAAACTGCTCTAAAAAAAATGAACTCTATTAAAAAATCGTTGACCTCTTTATATATTTTAAATTAATGGAACCAAACAATAATTAAATGGAGTCTAACTTATGAGACTCTGAACTCTTGGCAGTTTCCGTCAATAAACTGGGAAGACCACACTTAATCACACATTTAGTCAGAAGTCTTGGCATCTTCGGTTGAATATTATCTGTGGTTTGTCTGTGGGATTAAGAAGGGAAGGGGGCGTGAGGGTTCTATCTATAGCATCAACCCTTGTTTGGCATAGACCCTAGAAAAGCAAAACCAATGTTCACTTAACAACCAATGGATATGGCAGGTTTAAATCTACATTGGGACACACACCTCCAACTAAAATGGCTTGATATGATTGATGACTTTCTAGCCAAGAGTGTCCTCCAACTAAGACCCCCTGCGCACCAGAGCAACTGCTCACTATCAGTTGGTTTCCCCTTTTGAGGTGCCTGTTGGGAACATCTGTACTTTTTATTATATAATAAATATTCATCAGGGAATACTTACATATCTGAAAATCATTTAAAATTATTCTCAAAAACCAACTAACCCAGTTTGAAAATACTGAATGTCTCTTTCCTCATAACTAAAATGGGGGATTAAATTAATTCATCTCTAAAGAGTTCCTTACGTCTAAAGTTCTGTAGTTTTATAAAATTCAGCCCTTAAAAAGTATGGGAATTATTTTTCCTGGACATAGTTGTAAATATTTAATGACATATAGTACACTGTCCATACTACATTGTTAAATTTTTTTAAAAAATGATTTAAAAACTGATGTGTAGTTTGAGCCTACGTGTGTATACCATGGATATATAAAGAAGTATATGCACATTTATAAATTAGATATAACACTGTATTGATTATTGATTATCCCTGAGTAGTAAGATCACAGGTGATTTTTGTTTGTTCTTCTTTCTCCCCCATAATTTCTATTTACCAGCTGAATTAATTTTACAATAGGAAACAGCATACAAAACTAAAAAAAAAAACTAAGGTGTTTGTTTTCTAAACTGTTTTAATACAGCACTCGATGAAACCTAACACGTTGAAGGAAGATCCAACAAGGGACCTAAAACAGCTCCTCCAAGAGTTGAGAAGTGTGATCAACGAGGAACCAGCTGTGCCTCTGGGCAAGCCGGAAGAAGAAGGGAGAACACCATCCCTGGGAGTCTCCTACGTGGCTGTGTAAGACTGGGTGTGCTACAGGATGGGAGAGCTTCTCTCAAGGTGGCTCTGTGTGGAAGGTGCAGGTTTAACTTTGAAGAGTATCTGATGCTACCAGGGAAAACAACACAAAAGTGGAAGAGCTAAGCAAAAGTCAGACAACTTGATATCAAGAGCAAGTAATATAGTTATTCCATTCAGAGAGAAGTCATCAAAGCAAGGTGTTACCCAAAGTTACATTTGTATAGTAATTTTTAGTTCCCAGCAGGTTTTATATCCATAGTCTTATCTCATTATCATAACAGCTGTTTGAAACCAGACAGGGCAGGATTTATTTATCCCATCTTAAAAATGAGAAAAACATAAGTTTCAAAAGGTTGACTTGCCTGCAGCCACACAGTTTGATGGTGGAGCTAAACTAAAATTAGTTTAACTGAGGATTAAAATGACTCCCCAGATACAATATAATAGGAAAGTGCGTGGTTCTCTAGGCACCAGTGACATATACCTAATTAATAAAAGGTCACACCCAAAAAAGATTCAACCAGTTCACCGGCCCTTCCCTCTGTATACCTGCAGAAATCACTAAGATTCTCATATTCTTTTCAAATATTGTTTTACAATTTTATTGTGTGTTATTATTAGATTAACTGAAAGCATTTTAATATAGTATATACTTTATTTTTAGCATGTCATACTAATTGTATACTAGCTGTTAATATTACAACAGCCTGTTGTAATATTCATTTCCTGGTTATAACACAAATATCTAAAAGTAATACTCTCTGAAATAGTACATGTAAACAACCTCCAGTTTCTTAAAATGTTCAATTAGTATATGTTAACCTGAAGTGGCTAAATAATAGCTGGATTTATTTAATATTTGTTAATAATATTCTTACTAGTAATAGTAAAATAGTAATAAGCACAGCCCAGTTATGTAGCATAACATTGCATTCTTTGAATCACGTGTCGGAAACATTCCATTGGCCACTATGCTGAAGGATACATATATGTGCAAAGCAACTTTCATTTTTGTGGGAACGCTATAATATGCCTTCTAAGCCAGGGAAGTATTTATTATTAAGTTCATTTGACAGATGAGTAAATTTAGGCATAGATTGTGTTACCTTCTCCTCTGAAGCAAAGAGGCAAAACCAAAAGTAAAGTTAGAGCCCCTGGCTCCCAACACTAATCATCCCACAAAGATTACTGTGATTTCTTGATCAGATGATTTCCATTCCTTTGGCCACAACTTGGGGGCTTCAGTTATATTGCACTGTATTTACATGAATATATTTGGTCCCTGCCCTTAAAGGATGCTTGTTAGTTTGCTGTAATCTACAAATGAACTTGTCACCAAAGCCTAAACTCAGCCTAAAGCTTTTAAGAGTCTATGAAAGCATTTCTGAGTTGATGAATTTCAGGTGCAGCCTTCCGCAAAATTTGCTTCAAGGCCTAAAATCTACTGTTGTGCTTTAAAGAGCAATTGATTATTCTAAAAATACATGGAATCCGGAAATTTTTTCTTTGTATAATTAACTGAGAGATATATTTATACAGAGATGATAGACTTACAGAATTACTGAATCAAGCCTGAAATTCGACATAGGCCATAAATAAGAACAATCTGAGATGCAGATCTAATTAATTGTCCAATAATTTTTTATGTTTCCAGGTAATTTGGGAAGTCTGGACAGTTTACATGGGAATCGATGGACATTTGGGCATTGAAAGCAGGCTGTTACATTAACTAAAACTAAATCAGATTTCAGTGTAATGTATTTTCTAGAAATCAACAGAAATTTTTTTGGCTTCTTTTAAATTTTGCTGCTGTTTACCCATAAGAAGATAGTTACATGGTATATTATACCAAAAATGGAAGACTGCTTCCTACATTTTACACTCATGTACAGTGGCTTACCTAACTTTTGAGAGGAAGGTAGCCTGGAACCTCAATACAGGTTTTTAAGAATCCCACGGAGAACAGTTCTGTTTTTCCTCAGTAACTGAAGAGCTCAATTTTTAAAATGAAATCCTAAAAAGAGCATAAAGAAATAAAATCCATACCCCTCAACAGAGACAACCCCTTTTTTCTTAACCAAGAGGAAAAGCCAGTATTAACCTGTTACCCATGTAAGACACAAAGGACATTGCTCACAGGGCTTCCCTGGCTTGGCTCACCGTGTGCGGCCTTGCAACCTGGTCTCTCAGTCCGCAGCTGAAGGCCCTCCTGAATGGGTCACCAGCCCGCTTCACTCCCAAAGTGCACTCTAACCAAAACAGACTACCCCTGGCTCCCAAAAGGAGTCCATTCCTTTCATCTTCAAGCTTTTCTTCACCTTGTTTCCCCACTGGGAAGAACCAGTGGGCCAGTCTCACTGTTTTGAATTAGTGTTGGTATAAAAGCAGTGTTCCGGGAATAGTGTCGTCTTATCATTAAGTAAAAATAACACTGTGTACCCTTCTGCCAACAGAAGCAACAACTCACTAAGGGACTCCACTGAAGGCAGCAAATCCAGCGACACTCTTAGCAGGTAAGAAATGTTCCTACCAGTCCCTGACTCTAGCAGAGTCCCCATTTCTACTATTTACTCATTAATTCAATAGCTTGTTAGCTGCCCTTGATGTGCCGCGCTCCACACTAGGTCCACAGAATCTAACGGTGGGCAAGAAAGACATGGGCTTATAGTTTTTTTAACATCTGTTTATTGACTGACTGCGCCTAGGGAAAAAAAAAAACTTTACTTTTATCTTTTCTATTTTCACCATCTGAAAAACAATAGAGATATCAGAGCCTTTCTTATGTCTTAAGACTATGAAAATGAATTCTGTTTAAATCTGGTTCGGTGGAGGCTAATTCATTGCTGTATCTTCAGCACCAGCCATACTACCTGACACAGCGTAGTCGTTCATAAATGTTTGTTTAGTGAATGAATGAAGACAGTATTATAAATATTTTCTTACTGTTTCTACTGATTGATAAATATACACAATAAACTTGGGGCGCCTCGGTGGCTCAGTCGTTAAGTGTCTGCGTTCACCTCAAGTCATGGTCCCGGAGTCCCAGGATTGAGCCCTGCATCAGGCTCCCTACTTGGCAGGAAGCCTGATTCTCCCTCTCTCACTCCCCCTGCTTGTGTTCCCTCTCTCGCTGTGTTTCTGTCAAATAAAATCTTTAAAAATATATATATATATATTTATGTATGTGTATATACATATACACAGTAAACATGAATCTTTCTTTCTTTTTTTTTATTTTATTTATTTATTTGACAGAGAGATCACAAGTAGGTAGAGAGGCAGGCAGAAAGAGAGGAGGAAGCAGGATCCCCACTGAGCAGAGAGCCCGACATAGGCCTCGATCCCAGGACCTTGGGATCATGACCTGAGCTGAAAGCAGAGGCTTTAACCCACTGAGCCACGTGCCCTAAGCATGAATCTTTCTAAACTAGATCTTTCTCTTAAATGAGTTTTGATTTTCTTCTCACCTACGTGTGTGACACTACATAGAGCTTATTTGTAATATCTACAGCTATCAACGGCATATTTTTATTTTTACATTTTCTGATGCTTTGGACTTACTTCATTTAATCTAAATTAATCTTTGACTTGGGCACTATTATGTCCATATATGGGTTAGAAATCAAGATTCAGATTGCTTAAGCAACTTGCCAGAGTCATACAGCTTGTAAACAGTGGATCCAAATTTGAACTCAGGTCTTGCTTGCCCCTGAGCTCAGGTGTGTGACCACATTAGTTTACCTGGATGGAGCTCCCTGCGGAAGAGCCCAATCCTAGGCATGGGGCACAGAGGGGCTACTCCTGTATATACAAAGTTCTGCTGTAGTTTTTCAATGACCAGAAAAACCTATTTCCTTGGCAATAATGTGTTTGTGAAGAGAGAGATGGAGGAGGAGCTGGACCTGACCCCTTCTTGCATTCAAATGGGAAGAAGAGGATTGCTTGCTTGCTTGCTTTCTTGCTTCATTTCAGATTTTGTTTATTTGAGAGAGAGACAGCACACAAGCAAGCAGGGGCTGGTGGGGGGAGGGAGAGAGAGTCTGAAGCAGACTCCCCACTAATAGTGGAGCATGATGCGGGAGTCGATCTCATAAACCCCAGTTCATGACCTAATCCCAAATCAAGAGTCTGATGCTTAACCAACTGAGTTGCCCAGGCACCCCAGGAAGAAGAGGTTTTCAGATATTTTATAGAAGCTCCAAAAAATATGAAACAGCAGAAAATTAAAGATGCATTTAAATGTTCTCTACTGTGGTAAACTGGTCATTTTTAAAATTCACACATAGAAGAATGAGAAAGAATTTTTTTTTTACTACAACATTTTACTGTCATCATGGCATCTTTGCTTTACTCAACATCTTACGGCAGTGTTTCTTCATTTAGAAACTTCTGCAACCTTTTAAGTTAAATCAATATAGTCCATATACCCAGAATGGAATAAAAAATTAAAGACATGAGCACCTGTCTATGTGGATTTGTGCTTGAATTACTCTGAGAGCCACGTCTCTCAGAAGTTTTGTGGAGAATTGACTTTTCTTATTTTGTTATGTTATTATAACTTAATGACCAACATTATGCCTTAAGGGGCATTTCCAATAAAGGCTTTGAAACATCTAGCTCCCTCTTACACATCCCTATATGGGTATTTCAGGAGCTGAAATATAATGACTTAAAAATCATAATGACCGGGGCACCTGGGTGGCTCAGTTGGTTAAGCAACTGCCTTCAGCTCAGGTCATGATCCTGGAGACCCGGGATGGAGCCCTACATCAGGCTTCCTATTTGGCAGGAAGCCTGCTTCTCCCTCTCTCAGTCCCTCTACTTGTGTTCCCTCTCTAGCTGTGTTTCTCTCTGTCAAATAAATAAATAAAATCTTTAAAAAAAAATCATAATGACCAAAATGAAACAAAGGCCATCATTCTACAAAACCATCACCCATCTCATCTTCTGTTTCTGTAAATGGCACCCTGCTTTCCAGAATGTCTCTACTTAAATCTTAACATTATCTTCAGTTCTTCTTTCTCCTTTGTCTCATTTCTTTAGTCACCAAATCTTATTAATTTCAACTCTAAAGCAGTTCTCAAATCCATTTTCTTTGTATATCCTTCTCAAACTGCCTTTATTCATTCCCTTTGACGGCTGTAACAAAATTAGTAGCTTAAAACAACACAAATATACCTCTGTTCCATTTCCAAGGAGACCAAGAGTCCTCAGTCTGCACCCCGGGGTGAAGTCACAATGTTGGCAGGACCTCTGTCCCTCCAGAAGCTCTGGGGTTAGGCCGGGTCCTTTCTCCAGCTTCTGGAGCTTCAGTCCTTGCACTCGGCTCATGGCTTCTCCCTCCATCTTCAGACAGCAGCGTTGCATAGCATCTTCAAATCTGTCTCCTGAGATTGCCGCATTGTCCTCTCTCTTCCAAATGAACTCTCCACCTGCCTCTCCTTTTAGATGCTTGGGATAGCCTCCCAGTGACCCAGGATAATCCTCCCATCTCAAGACCCTTGACTTCATCACATCCCCAAAGTCTCTGTAACATTTGTAGGTTCTTGGTGTTCAGAAGCAGGTGTGCATGGCAGCCATGATTCAGCCTACCTCACTGCTTTCTTATTAGGCTATTGTGGTGGCCTTGACAGTGTTTAGTGTGGATGTTTTTAAACCTCCAGGCTTTTGCACGTTCCAGTCACTTCTGTGTATCATCTTCAAATTGATGTGCCTAAAGCACACCTCAGACTATGTCTGTTTCCCAGCCCCCAAACCTTCAAAGGCACCCCACTGCCTACTGCCTCAGCAGCAAACTGCCCTGAGAGTTAAGGCTATCCACAACAGAGCCACACTTCCTTTCCAGGGCTTTCCTCCTAACACCGCTATCCTCAAAGCCCCCTTTGTAGTCACGGATACCGAAGATTCCTAAGAACTTTTATTTGTATAGGTCATTTCCATTGCTATGCTAAGTATTGGAAAATAGGTTTTCATATTAAGCATTAAAACATTTTGATACCCATTTAGAAATAACTAAGTGTAATACATGTTAACATAATGGCATTTTAGAATAAAAAGTAAATTTTTCAAACAAAAAATTGTTGAGAAGACATTGTTTTACAGTTTCAGTGTATGGCTTAATAAAAGACAGCTGGGTTCTCATATCTGCATGTCCACATCAGTGGAGCCTCTGGGAAACTCCACTGAATACTTGAGAGAGACCAAAGTTAAAAAGCAGATAATATCTTAGTACTATTATAACAAAAACAGTGTTGACATCACAAACCCCTTTCAAGGGAACTACTGCCGTCATATATCTTATACCATTACCCAAACCACAGAGAACAGAGTGGTTTATTTCAACTTACTGATTTAGTAAGACTGATAGTTTTGTAAAGTGATACTACTATTGCCAAAGAGTTTCCTTTTTTTGTCTTCTTTTTTATTTTTAAATAAAATTTAAAAATAAAGATAAAATCATTTAAAAATAAGATTGTGTCTCTTAGAATCCATAAGAGAAATATTTGGGATTATATAGCTAATATTACAAAAAATGAATCTTATAACCAATATTATTACATTTCTATTCTGCAAAATGTTCATGGGTACTGAATGCATAAAGATAATACAACTTTGGATTTCCCTCTTAGACTGTTTTAAGATTTGTGCAATTTAGGATCGTAACTGTCATCTTTAGTTCATATTTTAAGTTACCACTTTTGTATACGTTAGTTTGCTTCTGTACATAAATCTTAGCACTATGTCTGTGGAATGGAATGTTTGCATAACCATTCTTATGCTTCCAGAGAGCCCGTCACATTGCACACAGGAGACTTGGAAGATCCATCTAGTTGCTTTACATTCCCATCCACAGGTGAGTAGTCCATAAAAGCACAGAAATTGACCCTGCCTAAAACTCTGCAGCCCTCCTCCTTTTTGTGGGAGTAGAAGGCGGGTATTACAGTAGCCTCTAAGTCTCCATTAACTCCCAGGCTCATTTCCTCCTCTCCCCTTCCCCATCCACTCTTCTTCCCCCCTTGAATTATTCCTTGAACGTGCTAGGCAGCTTCTATACTAAGGCCTTTACACCACTGTTCTTGCATGTTGCTAATTCCGCAGCTCCATTAAAGACATTGCTCAGATGTCACTCACCCAGTGAGACTACTCTTAACCACCTTCTGTAAGAACTGTAACTCTGCCATACTCCCAGTCACTCTTTTTTCTTTTTTTAAATTACACTTTATATTTTTTAATATGTAACTTACTAATTTATGTTGTTCATAAAGAGGACTGTGTTACCACTTGCTAGACAAAAGCTGCATGAGAGCAAGTGTCTTTAATTGTTTGGTTTCCTGATATATCCCAGGAACATAGCAGGTGCTCAGTAAATACTTATTGAACGGAGGAAAAGAAAGAATGGAGACAGATGGTTCTTTTCATAATTTCCAAAGACCATCTAATCCTGTCTGTAAAATAAGGAGGTCAAGGAAAAAATTGAAAAATAACAGAATCTGTTGAAAAGCAAAATGATGTAACAGAGAAGAAATGGAAGAGAAAAATAAAAACATTACAAGGGAAAGCCCTAGGAGAAAATATAAATAGGATAGGCATGACTGAAATCACATAGACTTGATGGACCACTAGAAAAAGTTATACAAAAAGAAAGATGAAAAATAACTACAGAGAGTATATTAGATTTGGAAGGTATAATTGGTTTTCATGTAGAAGAGAATAAAATGAATTGGAAAGAATGAAACTGAAAATGATAGTTATTCACCAAAAATTTAGCTATAAATCTGGACAGTAATAATGTAAATATGGAAAATTGAAGTGTGAAGTGAAAGAGATGGAAGAAAGATAAGTTTCTGGGTTTTCTTGTTTTTATAGAAGATTGTCAATCTATGTCTAAAATCAAAACATAATAGTTTTAAATAAAATAAATGCAAAAATTCTTACTTTTTAAATAAACTTCAACTTGTGAGAAATATTTTATGAACTAATATTTTGAAAAAGAACAGTATTTATTTGAAGTTAATGCTTTCAGGTTTATTTCACTTGCATGTTTTTACTGTTGTTTTAATAATTACCCAAGAGAATATGGCATATGTCCTTGCCTTGTTAGATTAAGATAAATGAGTGCTTTTACTTTTGTGATTGTGTTATGAGTACTTTAGAGCATATTAATTCCATTTTCTATCTCTTCAAATTATATACAGTTGTTGTCACATATTTATTTTAATTATAAAGGTGAACACCACAGTGGATAATTTGCATTGTTTTTAAAGTTACTATCCACCTAGATATACCCATATATTTGTACTTTACTTTTTATCTGGTATCATTTTATTCTTATGCCTTTAATTTTTCCTTTAATAAAAGTCTGCTGGTGATACATTCTCTCAGTTTCTGTTTTTCTACAATTGTCTGTTTCATCCTTACTTTTGGAGAATATTTTTGTTGAGTATAGAATTTCAGGTTGACATTTTCCCTTCACTTTGAAAATATTCCATTGTTTTCTGGCTCTCATTGTTTCTGCTAAGAAATCAACTCTAAGTTTAGTTGTGGCTCATTTAAATATAATCTGTCCTTTTTGCCCTTTTGGCAGCTTTAGGATTGTTTTTGTCTTTGGTTTGTTTTTTGAGGATTTTTTTTTTTTAGCAGTTTTTGTTGATATGTTCAGATATGGTTTTCTTTATGTAAGAAGAGCCTCTTTGTGGTTTGGAATAATACTGCTTTAATCTGTGGTTGTCTTGGGCCTCCATTATCCAGAACTTGTGGATCTATATCTATTATTTGTATCTGTGATTTGTATTTTTTCTCGTGGTTTTCTGCCATGTCATTTTGTCCCCTTGTATGCCTGGTTATTTTTATTATATGATAGACATATTTGAAAAATTATACAGATAGTTTGAAGTCTAGACGGAGGTCACCTTCTTCCAGATAGCATTCATGCTTGCTTCTGGTAGACAACTAAGAATACCCTAATCCCAGATCAATTTAATCCAATCAGGAATTAAGATAATTTGAAGCTGGGCCTCAGGATCCCCAAGGGAAGTTCTTAATTCCTTTACTGTTCCAACGCAAAGCCTTGGGTATTTATCAGAACACCTCACCACAATCATTGGGGAACATTTTCTCATGAAGGTTTGACTTTTAAAGAGGCACAATACACTATTTTTAATTAATTCTGTCCTTTTACTTTTGTTCTTGCCAAATTTTAGCAAGTCCATCTGTGAAAAATTCAGCTTCTCGTTCATTCAATTCTTCTCCTAAGAAGTCTCCAGTTCACTCACTCCTAACTAGTTCGGTTGAAGATTCAGTAGGTTCCACATCACAGTATAGATCCACCAAACCTGTTCATTCACCTGATTCTGTTAAAGGTAAGAATGATCTGGTATCCTTGATGAGATTAATTGATTTCCTACTCTGGTGAATTGAAAGTTCTTTTCTGTAATCAGAATTAATAAGATTTCACATGGTGTTCTTATGATGCTGTGTAACTGAGTCTTATTTAAATAAAAATAGCTATTGTGTGTGTGTGCATGCACATGCACACACGCACACTCACACATTCCTCTCCTTAATAAATAATATTATATGCAGATATTTTCTCTTTCTCTGACATGAGTAATGAAATTCCACCCCTATTTTACTATAAGGTCCTTTTTGGGGGTCTTTTTTTTTTAATGCTGTGACTTTTCTTACTTCTATTCTCTAAAACTGTGGCTCTTTTCAGTCTTTGCCTTTGTAAGTGTAAGTGTCTATCATACAAACTTGTCAAAATGTTCTCATTTGTAAAATTTTAAGTTCATTTGTTATTTGCTAAGACAGATGAGAAGAATGGTTTGATTTAGATTGAAGTGCGTGACAAATAAGTGGATGTTAGTTGTATGTATGTACATGTTGAATTGAACTTGAAATGTTTTTACCATATAGGACAGCAATGCAGACAAGCCCGGTGCTCTCTGGCATTGTTCCCTTTGACAAGGGATAAACTAGGCAAATTGTTGCATCACTGGTCAATCAGTTCTTAGTCTTCAGAAATTCTCTGCCTCACACATTTCTAGATTCCCCCCAAAATATGAACATCAAAACCTAAACACAGATTTAGTATATTTTTTATCATTTTTTTCCCCTCATTTTTGTCATCCTCCTTCTCTTATGCTTTTAAGTTATCCTTTAGTATTTTAAAAAACTTTAAAGCGGCAAAGTCTTTAACTACTAGAGCAGTGACTTGAGGGAGTCAAATGCTTCTGGTCATGTCATTATTAATTCATGATTACATACTAGCATGGCATTTTTTTCTATTTTCAGATAGTCATCAAACACCATGTATTATTTATGTGAAAATGCTTTCAGTACTGCTTTTCATCCTCTTGAACTAAAATAATTCTTAGACGATTGCCTTTAATATTAATATCTGTATGGAAAAGGGTGTTTTTTTGATAGGAAAAGGAGCCACCAAAAAGTATTTTCAAGATTATATAGCAATCAGGGACTAAGATCAAAATTAAAACTTCAAGATTGCCAATCAGCCTTTTTTGAGGTTGGCAAAACTTAGCACACTTATTAGAGTTTAGCTGACATGCTCCAGCCCTCACCGGCCACTGCCTCATTCATTCTAGACTCATTGTGGCCGTGGCAGCATCTCACCCCCTCTCCGCCCATATAACACTGTCCTCATTCAGGGCACAGCCACTAACTTGGGCACGTGGTCTCACACACATTCAAAATTGTTGACAGCATCATTGTTAAATCTTGCTCTTCCAAACCGTAAATTAACAGAACTTCTCAGGTTTGCTATACTTTATAGAACAGAATGATCATTATATTTCAAGTATTCCTCTCATTCATCTCATTTAATGCTACGTAGTTAAATAATAAACCAGATTGGTTTGAAACAGTCAAATAGGTTAGCATTGCAATATTTAGATAAAACACTTTTTTATATGCTTTAAAGTTTCCATTATTTTAAAGGAAAACTTGTTTAACCTGTAATCGGAAGATTTCTAAAATACCAGATAGACTTTTAATATCACATCTAAGCAATTTTCTAATAGCTTCACAGTCTCAGCCAATAGAAACAACAGGAAAAACATGCAGGAAGCTTCAGAACAGACTGGAAAGCTTGCAGACTCTCGTAGAAGATTTACAGATGAAGAACCAAGGTACTGTGTACATTTCGGAGACATCTTCCTTGCTCCAAAGAATACTCACCTTCCCTTCCAGTTAAGCTTCCTATCTATAGAGCCCCTGAAGAGAATATTGAATAATCAATTCAGAAACCTTAGTTAAAATATGAAGGTCTTAGCCATAACTAACCCGTGAGTTAATTGTATGACCCCAGGCAGGTCACCTAAGCCCCGCTCTACTCTGTCGTTTAAGAAGGATGAGGACAAGTTCTGAGCAGTTTTTCACATGAGACTTTCCCACACACTATCTTTCTTGTCCCTGTGAGGTCTGTATGACAGTAGCCAGGATAAGATTGCAGTTGATAGCTAGAAGACCAAATAACCTTTTTTCACCTTACACAGGATTTAAATTAGCATAGGCGAGAAGGGAGTGCGCCACTGTGTGAATTACTAAATAAAAAGAGAAACTACTTTTAAGTGTGCCAAAGCTATTTGAGAAATTATCGTCTTCTGCAGATGGGAGGCAACTTTGGGGACACAGGTTCTAAGTAGATGTTCCTAGGGGTATGGGAGGTTATGGATATGTTCCGTGAATTTGGGAGGACTATCATGTTTTATGCTTTTCTGGTACAAATTCATGAATCCAGGAGCCTTTGACAGAAATAATTTTAGAGTATACTTGTTGTTCTTAGCCTGTCTTTCCATCTCTAGGGAATATAAGTTGCTGGGTGAGGATAATAAATATTTTTCTAAGAACAATTCCTTCTCAAGTAAATTTAACCTTATTAACAGTAACAGTTGCAGTTAGTATTTACTGAGCCCTTACCAGCTATGTGGCAGCCCCGGTACTCCACACTTACATTTTCTTTATGTGAGCCTCATACCAGGTTATTGGAAAAGGAGGAAACTGAAGATCACAATCAGTCAGTAATTTCTAAGTCACACAATGAGTAGTAGAGCTAGGACTTGATCAGCAATTGCTGATTCCAAAGCCCACATTTTTTTAATATACTAAGACTATACCAAATTGTTAATAAGGAAAACTCCAAGTCCCTTCTGATAATCCCAGATCCCTGTGTATATACATCAGGAAAAACATTTGATTTTAAGTTTATTGTGTTTCTTTAAAGGATGCATTATCTTATTGGCCCCATTTTTATCCATATTTTGACTTCATTTCTGAGTATATATCTGTGTATATACTCAGTATAATATGTAAGAATCCAAATGGGAGACATGTTGTATCTTTTAAAAAATAAAAAGACCTTTTTATCTGATGCATTGTCTGGATGGAATGTCTCTTGGAAATTATGAAACTGATGTTTTGGAGAGAATTTTGGTAGGCTTCATCAAAATTTAAATTGTACATATGCTTTGACCCAGAAATTCCACTTATAGCAATTAATTCAAGAAATTCAAAAAATTCAAGAAAAAACACAAAAGCCTGTTTACAAATAGCATTATTTATAAATGAAAATAAGAAAGCAATGTTTTTATTTAAATCCAAGAAACGAACATAGAATATATCATTAGTTTCAGATGTATTTTCAACAGTTCATCAGTTGCTGATAACACCCAGTGTTCATCATGTCACATGCCCTCCTTAACGCCCATCACCCAGTCACCCCATTCCCCATCCCCCTCCTCGCCAGCAACCCTTAGCTTGTTTCCTAGAGGTGAGAGTTTCCCATGGTTTGTCTCCCTCTCTGATGACTTCCCTTTCAGTTTTCCCTCCCCATGGTCTTCTGCACTGAGAGAGCAACTTTTTCTACTGTAGTGTAGAAACGATGTGTAGACGACGTTTGATTAGTTTTGGGTGTACAACACAGTGATTCAGCTTCTCTGTACTTTATGCTGTGCTCACCACAAGTGTAGCTACCGCCCGTCACCCACCACACAACGCCATTACAATACCATTCACTACTCCCTGTGCTGTACCTGTCATCCCCATGACTGATTCATTCCATACTCAGAAGCATAAGAAATCAATTTTTTAAAATTTTATTTACTAACATGTTGGTACATCCGTGTTATTGAATACTGTGCAGTCATAACAAAACGAGCTGAACTGTAAAAATGTTGACATTTTTCTACAAGAACAGCTTATACCACATATTTCCATTTGTGTAAAGCCAAGTGTGTGTGCACATGTGTGTGCATGTAACACGAATATACTCACCAAACTGTTTTCCGTGATGACCTCTTAGGGGAGTTCAGTCAGCCGACTGGGGAAGCAGAGACCAATACGGACCTTCACCTTCATCTCTCTTTGTACCCTTCTGAGGGGTTCAACTTATTTATACTTAGTATATATTACTTCCGTAGTAATTATGCTCACTTAAAACAACTGAAAGAGTCAAGATTTACTAGTATCTTTTAACATGAGTCTTTTAAAAAATATGCTACTTTGAAATGTTTAAGAACTTCCTGAGCTCAGAATATATCTATTCTATAGTAGCAAGCTGACATTTTAAGAAACACATTATAGAATTAAAATCAGAGTAGATGTTGCTAATCTAACTTTGTTTTATCAACATTTTCAGCAATGTCTTCAATGATCAGAAATCAAGAAAAGAGGATACAGAAAGTGAAAGACCAGGAAAAAATGTTACTAAAATGATACATTGCTTGCCTCTTCTTTACAGAGGGATGAGGCCCAATTAATTTTGGTGTTGCTTATAATTAGTGCTCTGTGTACTTTGTTCTTTTTATGTGAAAATTTAATAAAAGATACCCTGTCCTGTAAACTCTATTTTGAAATAAACTATTCTTGAATGCTCTCATAGTTAAACTTTAAACCATTCTAGCTAGATATGAAAAAAATGCATACCTTATAAGGTATTAATTGATGCTAAGACTAGTGTGCTGGTATAATTATGTGTTTTTTATTATCTTTACCGGTACTTAGCAATAGTTATTCTTTCTGGCTTAAAAACAAAACAAAACAAAACAAAACAAAACAAAACAGACTTTACATGCAAGTAAAGCGTATAGTATAATGGCCACAAAAAAAGGACAACCTCCATGGTTCTAACAGGGATTCCTTTTGTGACTCTGAACTCACTGGTTCCGTCTTTATCATGAATGTCATCAGGTAACAGAACATCAGGGCCCCTAATCAAAACTTTTGGAAAGCTATTTTACTTATAACTACAAAGAAAGGAAAAAAATGTGTTCTTCAGTCGGTGGGTAATTTCTAGATTGAATGGATTCAGTCTGCCTTGATTAGATTTTCTTAGATTCAGGGGGTTTGCATGTGGAGTGTTTTCTAACACCACTGACCAGTTCTCTGTGGACACCAGCTAGTTGTCCTGGGAGTCAGTTCAATTCTAACACTAACCACCTGGAGTGAGTATCAGATTCTCTGGGTTTAAGGGTTCAGTCCCACAAGACTGCCCCCCATTTCAGGTGCAGTCGCATGTCCTGGACCATCTGTTCTTCTAACTGACTGGCTATAAATTGGGAGTTCTGCACAACCGCTCCTCAGTTTCACTAATTTCCTAGAACAGATCACAGAACTCAGGAAAGTGCTTTACTTAATATTACCAATTTATTTTCAAGGAAACAGCTCAGAAACAGCCAAATAGGAGACGCCTAGGGCAAAGTAGGACAGTCTGGTACATGACTTTCATGCCCTCTGAGGGCACATGACCTAGATGCATTTGCCAACCCGGAAGCTCATCCAATCTTCTACAGAGCTTGAACTGCTGCCCTCCTCCCCTCCGAGAGCCGTGGGTGAGCCTGAAAGTTCCAGCCCTCTCATCAGTCTTTTCTGGTCTTCGCGCCAGAGACAACAGGACAAAGTGGCAGAAGATGGCTGTCCAAAAAAGTCCACACTCCTGTTACATGGTACGGATGCCACCAAGGCACGGATGCCACCAAGGCACGGCTGCCCTGCTCAAGGCTCTCTCCCAGCCCCTCCTCCCCTCCCACCTGCTTCAGTTCTCACTGAAGACTTGCCCACAGAGCAGTATGTAGCACTCTCTGGCCAGAAGTTTTAGTAAATGTTTGTGTCTTTCCTCACTTTACTTCCTCTTCCATGAGCTGGGTACGGCGGGCAGGGAGGTCCTAGGGGATGGCACAGCCCCAGGACAGAAGCAGCCTGGGTGACAGTCTGCAAGGAGAGCCACCCTTCTGCAGGAAAGCCCCACCGCTGATGATTCAGTGAGCAAGATACAGGCTTCTGGTGCAGCCTTCTTAAGACAGACAGCATCTGGCTGTGACAGCAGTTGGCGTTATTCCCGACCAGCGCATGAAATCAGCTAAGTCGCCTGTTGCTCCTCCAAATGGCAGCGCTAATGCTCTCAGCATGTCCAATTTTACAATTTCTTAAAATACTCAGTTTAGTATTGTATGTATCTCATACCAGTTTTACTGAAAGATTAATTTTTATTTCATCAGGTAACAATAAAATTGCTAGTGAAAGAATTCAAGGTATTTTTATTGTGAATTGTTTTACCTTCAATTGAAATGTTGGGCATTCTGTGAAGTAATGGTAAATGCCCTATGAAGATCTTACTGGTAGAATATGAAATTCATTCTGAAGACTATAAAAAGTATATGTGAATTTAACGTACAAGTGCTATGAGCCAAAAACTGTCATGTTCCTCTAAGCCCTTCCCAATGCTATTTTCCATTGGGTTTATGCTCTTTTCTCAAAGGGCACCTGTAACCAGGATTAAACACTGTTTCACCAAAAGATGTTATAATTATTATAAATTGTTTTAACATCTAAAAATCCAAGTACATGTATGCACAATGTCCTTCCAAACAAAGGTAAAGTTTTTTTTAAAGAATTCTAAACTGTTTTCTCCAAAAAGAGAAAAATGGACCCCTTTTGCCTCTTGATGTTTGCTTTTTCTACGTGTCTGTTATTAGTGGAGGAAAATATTGGTATTTTATTTTACATCTAAGCTACTATGGTACTGAGGTTTACACAAGTAGTTCAGACATTTAATAAAGATATTAAAACTCAGATTTTTATTTGTTCAGTTATAATAAAGTTTAAGTGGCTTATTTCTTCTCAGCACAAAGAGGTACTTCTATATCACTGTTCTGTCGTAATTTTGTTACCCAGGCTAGCTACTGGTCCAAAGGGAGAGGGCAGGCGAAATGACTGCTAGAGACCGTCCTGTCAGTCCAGACGGAGAGAGAGGAGGGGCAAGGTGAGCGGTGGTCCTCCAAAGGCCCCTGAGGTTAATGACAGCTATGTGTCCCTCTATGTAAGACTGTACCTGGACCTCCCAGGCCTCTAGGACAGCTCACTCAACCTACACCTTAATCCCATTCCTGTTCCCTTTCTTCTCAGGCTTCTCCCAGCTCCTCCCAGTGACCACTCTGAGGAGGCCATTGTTTCTACACCAATTATTAAGACAAAGACTTAACTTGCTACCTTCCAACCATAGCTAGCAGGTAAAATCAAGCAAAAAAAAAAGGAAGTCTTCACATCCTTGCTAATCATATCTTGCGACCAGATATTTCTGATCGCAGTTGCACATGGCATTAATTACTTTGAAATATAAGGTATGCAAGTAGTAAGGAGAGAGTTTCTCCAGTTGTACCAATAGGAAAGCAGCTCTTTTCGAATGAGGCTTGCTTCACTCCCTGGGCTTAAGGATCTGCAGAGGCTGGAGCTTGAGCCTTACACAACCGGGTGGCTTTGTGTGTATCCTGGCCTGTCCACAAGGAGGCCTGACCAAGTCATACCCCAGGAGGAAAAAGCCCTTAATGTAACGATGGATCAGCAAAAATCCACCCGTCAATGCCACAGGAAAAAAAGGCCATGCTCGCTGAAAGCATTACCTACATATATATATTTCTGCACATTAGACAAAAGCCACTGGCAAATTTGAAACAACTCCAATGGCTAAATTTGGAGTTCTATTTCCTTTATTGAAAATTATTCAGTGTGCTCCACAGACTTAGCCTTTTGCAGATTCTGCAGTAGCCTCTCCAGTACTTTGAAAAACGTAATCAGTGAATCCCCCACCACTTTTGAACCACTTTATCCTCACAGCCAGTGTCAAGGAACCTATTGGTGCATTCTTCCCAGCGGGTCATCTCCCCATTGTCTACCACTACAAACTTCCATTCCACCACTGTATCTGCGGGCAGGGGCACAGAACGAAACCAGAACCCATCCTTGCTACGCTGGAGTGCAATGTAGGTCTTCCACCTCCCAAGACTCTCGTGGTCTCCAGTGATGGCAACAAGTTGTGTACCAGTGCTTGTGACATAATGCACCCGGAATTGGACACTGACTTGCTGAGACCCTGAAGACACCGCTACTGCCTTTCTTTGTCTCACATCTGCTTCCTGACCTCTTGGTTCCATAATAGTGCTCCTGCCATGGTCCATTCCCTGGTTTGGGCTTAACACTGAAGCCTCAAGACTGTCACCCAAACCAACATCTCCCCAAGATGAGTGCCTGGACACCATTTCCCAGTCCTCATTGTCGGCGCGGTCCTGATTGCTCAATTGTGCAAGGCTCACTTCTTTGCTTCTGTCAGTGACCAGGTTGCTAGAATACAACTTTTCTGCTAAACAGGAAGCTACTTTAGCAAGCGTCTCTTTTCCTTTCTGGAATCCCCATCCTCCTATAGGCAATTCAGGGCTTTCATTTCTTGAAACTTCAGAGAAACCCCGAGAGTTACCAGTCTCAGATGTAGCTAGAGATTCTGGGTCTGGAAACCATCCAGAAGGAACATGCTCTCTTGAACTGTCATAATCACTGTCTTTTGCAGAAGGACTCTGCAGTCTCCATGCTGCTTCCTGCAAGTTACCATGGCCTTTGCTCTCTGAAACCAAACATCCATTGCTTTCATGAAGATGCTCTAAAAACAAAAGGGAAAATGTAATAGTGTTAGGCAGTTCTTATGAGAAAAAAGGCTGAGACAATAGGTTTAGTCATGGAAGGCCTTACCACTAATCTATCTGCAGCTCACAAAATCCATCTCGACTCAAAGCAAGTTCTTAATTACGGAGTTCAGGCACTAACTGAACCAGCGATATACTCCAAGAATATGCACGTATATCCTGCAATAAAAGGCACATCAGGATGCCCACGCACGAGTGTAAATGAAGTGGCAAGTTGTAGAGGCAGCCTTGTCAGCCTGTCCTGCTCCTCGATCTCCGCGGTCCAGGCCATGCTGGCAGGCACCCATACTGTTCAGCTTCTAGCATCAAAAAATGCTGTTCGGCCTGCAGGGCAAAGATCCACATGGCTACCCCAGAGACCCTAAGAGTTCCTTTGTCCTCTTAGGAACTGCATGCAGATCCGGGATCAGCTCTCACAGACGTGGGGGGG
>PITA01008913.1:0-56210 GCA_004023965.1 Spilogale gracilis | reverse complement strand
TCCTTCTTGGCCACCTCACTGACAGTCTGAATAACTTCCTGTAAGATCGAAATCTCCAAAGTCATACAATCAGCACAGATGGAGGTTTTCTCTTGGGGTTAGGGGTTGGCCTTGCTTCATTTTATCTCTTTCTAATGGTGGAGTTGTGAGACAAATATTACCCAGAATTCCCAATCTTCCAACCTAAAACATGAGGCTGGCTTTCAGAAGATAAATGAGCTCTCTGTCATCCCAAACCAATCACGGGAAAAGCACAGAGGCAGATTTTCAAATGGCTACATGTGAACATAGATGCCACTAAAAATAAAGTTCCCCACATCATTTTCACCGTCGACTGGAGTCCAGGCATGGGCAGCTGGCCAAGGGAGGGCACTGGAAGCTAAGGTTTTCTGCTAGTGCTCTCACTTTGGCTGGTACACAGTCGCTAACATGTACACACGTAAGCCTGGATGTCAATTCTACTCATAGGAGTTGGGTCCCCTATTAGATAGGTCCCTTCCCGGGGTATTAGACAATCCTGCGCTGTCGGTGCCCACAGCTCTGAAATGGGCGGTCAGCGTACAGCCCTAAGGCTTCAGCTAAGGCCTTAGTGGCCAGAGGCCAACTTGAACTTTGCCTTCCTATCAGAAGCGTCCAGATAGCGGGAGGTGTTCACAGTCTGGGTGTTCCCAAACCCAGTTCTTCCAAGAGACGGATGAGAGGACGTGAGGCTATGAGATTGGGACTGAGAAAGTGTCCCTGCATGGTTGGAGACTGAAGAGGGTTGTAGGATTCCCCCCCCCCGCCAACCTAAGCACTGCCTCTGTAAGGCCCGGAAGGGGCGCCGCCGCTGCAGCCGCCCGCACTGCGCCAAGCGTCGCCAAGAGCAGGAGCCCATCCCCCTCTGGAGGGACCGGACAGGTCCTCTGGGACGGCGCCGGGCGGCGAAGAGACTCTGCCCGGCGCTGCCCTCGGACGATGGGTCAGGGAACCTTCGCGGCCTCCGTGGAGGGCGAGAAACCTGCCCGGAGCGTGCGCACCAGCCGAGGAAAAGGCGAGGTGTGGGGCGGGTCGTGCTCTGGGGAGGAGAGGCTAGTCCGCGGGAAAGGGCGGCGAGAAAAACTCCGGGTGGGTTTCTTTTCCTCCCTCCGTGAACTTCAAAGCCCCCTGGCAGATCTGCCCTCGAGACGTGGGAGGAAAAATACCTGCTTTGGTGACCAGCTCCCGGCTGGAAGGTCCAGGGCTCAGTCCCCCGGCGCCACCCTGATCGCCTCCCGGAGCCGCAGCCTCCCCAAGAGGGGCGTCCTTCTGCTCCGCGTCGCTCTCCTTGCCCGTATCCCGCAGAAGCCACACGAAAATCGCTCCGGCCAGGCCCCCTCCGACCAGCAGGGCAGACCAGACGGCGCCCATGGCTGAGAGGCTGCAGCTGCGGGAGACGACGGCGACCGGGACGGGGGCTCGGGTCACGCAGGCAGAGCCACACCTACCCCGCCCGCCCCAGCCTTTTACGGTCCCGGCGGCCGGCGCTCCTGCGCGGAGCCCAGCCCTCAGCGACTACTACTCAACTTTCCCAGCCCCGCCCCACTTCCCGCCCCGGGGCTGCAGCCCCACGCTCCCGCCGGGCGGAGACTCGAGCGCCCTCCTTTTCCAGCACGTTCATTCCAGACCCCGCCCGGGGCTGGCGGGTGCTTGGGTGCTCGGTTCCACGTGGGGCCCGCGCGCGGACAGAGCCCAAGAGCGCACCGCTGCTGCGTGCCAGCCAAGCCCTGCCCTTAGCGCCCTTCCTTCTGGCCCCAGCTGCCTGTGAGGCCGGGCCCGGCTTCAGCCTGCGCCGGGCACCTCGGCGTCTCCTCCCTGTAGCGTTTAGCCCCGGCCGGGCCAGCCAGAGACGCGGGCTTCCAGGAACGTAGACTTGGGAGAGGCCCACGTGCTTCGGGGACGCGCGGGGTCGGACTCCGGCTGGAGGGGCAGCAGGCCGGGTCAGGTGGGGCGGGCGGGAGCACAGTAGACGGCGGGCGGGGACAGCCCTTTCGGCCTCCGATTAGCTGCGACTGGCTTCCTCCAGCCTCTGCCAGCCCCTGGTAAAATGAAAGGACTGGACTGAGACCTATCCGTCTATGAGTGCCAGTCATCTCAACACATCCAGCCGTTGCTTCTTCGACCTCTTGTTTGGGGTGTGTGCTTGTTGCAAAACGCATGCCCTCTTGTCTGGACCGGATGCTGCCGAGAGACAAGCTCCTACAGATGGGTTGATTAATAAAAATAGCAGCCCTCTGTGTTAAGCGCTGTGTGCCACGTAATGTACGAGTTTTATTGGATCCTCACAAACCAACCACCATGGGCGCCAAGAATTAGACACACTGTCTTCTCAATTCACTCCTCTGTTGATGTGATGGCTTTACACAAGGGCTTCACGCTGATAGTTCCCACGTTTGTAACTGCAGCCGGAGCCTCTCGCTTGAAGCATATTTCTACACCCACCCGCCCCCGCTAAGGTTAGGGAAGAACGAATAAAATGGCTCGCTCTGATAAAACCAATCATTCAAAGGTGCCCAGTGTTCAGGTACACAGCAGTCCCTGACTGAGTTCCTGCAGCGCCTCGCTCGAATCACAACACCTGCAATCCTAGGGGGGCGGTGGGGAGGGACAATGGAGGACGGTGCTGGGCCTCTCTTCCCGGAGGCTAGCGGACAGCTGAAACCCAGCTCTCGGACCCCCTGTCTTCTCCCCCGATCTGATGCTTGCCGGCCTCCCTCATTTCGGAAGAAGTGGCAACTGCATCCTTCCCCAGGGCTGGAACACCAAACGCTTAGAGTCATTCTCCGCTCTCCTTTTCTGCCCCTCTCACAGTAGGCAGGAAGTGGCAAACTGCCACTGTACCTTCAAAATACTCCAAATACTTCGCAGATGATCTGAAGCCGGTGCTAGTGCGGGGAGTGCAGGAAGAGACTGGAGACAGGCAAACCACTCCAGATCTGTAGGTGGTAATGTCAGTAAGCAAGGGGACATGGGGGCCTTGTCTTGGGCCGGGGAAAAAGGAGTGGATGAGTCTGCAGACATCCAGCCGGATAGCTGTCCTTTCTCCCTCACCCTCTACAGGTGTTTGCACAAGGCTCCTGGGCCCTGGGAGCCCCTCTATGATAATACCAATTTCAATTGCAGCCCCCTCCTCCCTTTATCCTCCTTTGCTTTATTTTTCTCCTTAGCATTTCTTTTTTTTTTTTTTTAAGATTTTATTTATTTATATGAGAGAGTGAGCGAGAGAGAGCACAAGCCAGGAGGGGGGCAGAGGGAGAGGGGCAGAAGGAGAGGGAAAAGCAGGCTCCCCACTGAGCAGACTGGCCCAATGCCTGGCTCAATCCCAGCACCCTGAGATGGTGCCCTGAGCCAAAGGCAGACACTTAACTGACTGAGCCACCCAGGTGCCTTAGGGCATCACTTCTAATACATTGTAAATCCATGGATTTGTTCTGGTTGATTTCTTTCCTTATCTTCAGATAAACTATATGAAAGCAGGGCTTATTGTCCTTTGTTTTCTGCTGAATTCCTGGCACCTAGAACATTCCCAGGGTGGTCCCTCAAAAAGAACAGGTTGAGTGAATGGATTAAAAGCTCCATGTATTCCCAGGCTAGAGTTTAATGTTATCTTCTTCGAATAGGTCCTATTTTAGCACAATGTAGATGCTACCCTTTTTTTTTTTTTGTCAAGTAGGTTTCAAGTCTTAAACTAATTAGGAAATCAATGATTAACTTTTCAAGACCTCTAAAATTTAAAAGCACTAACAACCACCCATTCTTCTCAATATGGGCAGCTGTAAGATTAAAAAAGACCTCGAGGTGAGTTGAAAATAATAAAAAGTGGTCCCAAAGGTATATTTTTAAGAAAGTGAATGTCACTATATAAAAAATAACATTCTCATGGACTCTGTCTTAATTTGTTCTTAAGTCATAAGACTATTATAGATCTAATTTTTTAACAGTCAAAATTTTGTGGAAAATTTTAGAATTACTCTATCTCCTTTTGTCAAAGTAAAACTTCATGTCATAGGACATAGGACAAAGACATAGGATTCCTTGAATTTTACAAACTCTAAAGAAATAGAATGATTTTATAAATAGCATGAAAATTCTTGAACATTGTATTTCCTCACTGATAACTTTGTGAGCTACTCATTGGTCAAAGTTTCTTTGTCAGTGTGCTAAGAAATGAAATCCCAGAGGATCTGTAAAATCATAGATCTGTAAAATCATAGATCTGTAAATTCATAGAAAGCAAACTCCACTACCCATTCTCACTATCCTATTCTCCTGAAGCTGTTTCAGAAAATAGAAACAGAAGGAAAACTTCCAGACTCTTTCTATGAAGCCAGCATTACTCTAATCCCCAAACCACACAAAGATCCCATCGAAAAGGAGAACTTCAGACCATTATCTCTGATGAATATGGATGCCAAGATTCTCAACAAGATCCTTGCTAACAGGATCCAACAATACATTAAAAAGATTATCCACCATGACCAGGTGGGATTTATCCCAGGGATGCAAGGGTGGTTTAACACTTACCCAACCAACGTGATAGAACAAATCAATAAGAGAAGAGAGAAAAACCACATGGTACTCTCAATTGATGCAGAAAAGGCATTTGACAAAATACAACACCCGTTCCTGATTAAAACTCTTCGAAGTATAGGGATAGAGGGAACATTCCTCAACCTCACAAAATCTATCTACGAAAAACCCACAGCGAATATCATTCTCAATGGGGAAAAACTGACAGCCTTCCCTCTGAGATCAGGAACAAGACAAGGATGCCCACTCTCACTACTATTGTTCAACATAGTGTTAGAAGTCCTAGCAATCAGACAACAGAAAGAAATAAAAGGTATTCAACCTGGCAAAGAAGTCAAACTCTCTTTGCAGATGACATGACACTCTATGTGGAAAACTCAAAAGACTCTACCCCCAAACTACTAGAACTCATACAACAATTTAGTAATGTGACAGGATATAAAATCAATGCACAGAAATCAGTTGCGCTCTTATACACTAACAATGAAAATATAGAAAGGGAAATTAGAGAATTGATTCCATTTACTATAGCACCAAAAACCGTAAGATACCTAAGAATAAACGTAACCAAAGAAGTTAAGGATCTGTACTCGAGGAACTACAGAACACTCATGAACGAAATTGAAGAAGACACAAAAAGATGGAAGAGCATTCCATGCTCAGGGATCGGAAGAATAAACATTGTCAAAATGTCTATACTGCCCAGAGCAATCTATACTTTCAATGCCATTCTGATCAAAATTCCACCAACATTCTTCAAAGCATTGGAACAAACAATCCTAAAATTTATATGGAAACAAAAAAGACCCTGAGTCACTAAGGAATTGTTGAAGAAAAAAACAAAGCTGGGGGCATCTCTTCAGGCTTTATTACAAAGCTATGATCACCAAGACAGCATAGTACTGGCACAAAAACAGACAAATAGACCAATGGAACAGAGTAGAGAGTCCAGATATGGACCCACAAATCTATGGGCAAATCATCTTCGACAAAGCAGGAAAAAATATCCAGTGGAAAAAAGACAGTCTCTTCAATAAATGGTGCTAGAAAAATCAGACAGCTACGTATAGAAGAATCAACCATTCTCTTACACCACGCACAAAGACAAACTCAAAATGGATGAAAGACCTCAACATGAGGCAGGAATCTATCAAAATCCTGGAAGAGAACATAGACAGTAACCTCTTTGACATAGGCCACAGCAACTTCTTTCAAGACACGTCTTCCAAAGGCAAAGGAGACAACAGCGAAAATGAACTTCTGGGACTACATCAAAATAAAAAGCTTCTGTACAGCAAAGGAAACAGTCAACAAAACAAAGAGGCAACCCACGGAATGGGAGAGGATATTTGCAAAGGACACTACAGACAAAGGGCTGATATCCAAGATCTATAAAGAACTACTCAAACTCAACATCCAAAAAGATGATCACATCAAAAAATGGACAGGAGACATGAAGAGGCACTTCTCCATAGGAGACATACAAATGGCTAATAGACACATGAAAAAATGTTCAGTGTCACTAGCTATCAGGGAAATTCAAATCAAAACCACACTGAGATACCACCTTACACCAGTCAGAATGGCCAAAATTAACAAGTTGGGAAACAACAAGTGTTAAAATGCTGCAGAGAAAGGGGAACCCTCTTACACTTTTGGTGGGAATGCAAGTTGGTGTAGCCACTTTGGAAAACAGTGCGGAGATTCCTGAAAAAATTAAAAATAGAGCTATGCTATGACCCTGCAATTGCACTACTGGGTATTTACCCAAAAGATACAGATGTAGTGAAAAGAAGAGCCATATGTACCCCAATGTTCAAAGCAGCAATGGCCACAATTGCCAAACTGTGGAAAGAGCCAAGATGCCCGTCAACAGATGAATGGATAAAGAAGATGTGGTACAATGGAATACTATGCCTCCATCAGAAAGGATGAATATCCAACTTTTGTAGCAACATGGACTGGACTGGAAGAGATTACACTGAGTGAAATAAGCCAAGTAGAGAAAGTCAAGTATCGCATGGTTTCACTTACTTGTGGTGCATAAGCGGTAATACAGAAGACAGTAGGAGACAGAAAGGAAATGGGAAATAGGGTAATTCGGGGAGAGAAACAAAACATGAGAGACTTTGGACTCAGAAACAAACTGAGGGTCTTGAAGAGGAGGGGATAGGGGGATGGGAGAGCCTGGTGGTGGGTACTGAGGGCACGTATTGCATGGAGCACTGGGTGTGGGGCATACACAGTGAATCTTGGAACACTGAAAAAATAAAATGAAAATAATTTTTTTAAAAAAGAATTATTCTATCTCCTTTTGTCAAAGTAAACTTCATGTCATAGGACATAGGACAAGGACATAGGATTCCTTGAATTTAACAAACTCTAAAGCAATAGAGTGATTTTATAAATATAGTATGAAAATTCTTGAACATTGTATTTTCTCACTGATAACTTTGTGAGTTGCTCATTGGTCAAAGTTTCTTTGTCAATGTGCTAAGAAATGAAATCCCAGAGGATCTGTAAAATTATAGAAAGCAAGCTCCACTATCCATTTCTAATAACTAGAAGGTTCTTAGTAAAGGTTTATTGTTGTCATCAGTTGCTATTTATTAAAAATATAACCAGTGGTGCCTGGGTGGCTCATTCTTTGGGCTTCTGCCTTCAATTTGGGTCACGATCCCAGAGTCCTGGGTTTGAGCCCCAGTTCGGGCTCCCTGCTTGGGGAGAAGCCTGCTTCTCCCTCTTTTACTCCCCCTGCTTGTGTTCCCTGTCTTGCTGTGTCTCTCTCTCTCTGTCAAATAAAAAAATAAATAAAATTATATATATATATATATATAACTGATAAATGATGCTATTCTTTCTACCCATCAGAATTCTTTTTTACATTGTATCAGATTTCTCATGCAACATTTTTTTAAGGTTTTACTTATTTATTTGACAGAAAGATAGAGAGAGCACAAGTAGGCAGAGCGACAGGCAGAGGGAGAGGGAGAAACAGGCTTTCCACTGGGCAGGGAGCCTGTTGAGGTATCGATCCTGGGACCCTGGGATCATGACCTGAGCCCAAAGCAGCCACTTAATGGACCGAGCCACCGAGGTGCCCCTCACGCAACGTTTTAAAAGAACATTATTTTTCGGACCTTCCTTTTGGTTTTCTAAACTTAAATGCTGACTCATTCATTTGTATTGCTGCTTTAAAAAGAAAAAAAAAAGCACTACTCCACTCTACCATATTTCTTGGAAGTCTGTGGCTATGTCACGCTTACAGCACTAACTGTACCATGTTCATCACTATAGGGTTGCAAACAGTGTTGCCTTTCTACAGAAGTCCTTTGAACCTAGGAAGACAGAAACAAAAAAGGAAGGCAAATTCAGTAGAAATGGGAGGAAGATGATGTATTCTGCTGGGTTGTGTTAAATTTGAGGCACTTGCAGGAAGCTGGAACTGGGTAGATGTTGTTTAATGAGAGAGACTAGAAATTCCTCACAGAAAGCAGCAGTAAAATCTCTGGTAGAGATTAATATTCCAAAGGGAAATCAAAATCAATGTGCTTTAGTCCTTGGCATTGTATCCAGAAGAAAGATTGGAGAGCTGCCTCCCTATGGCTACTTACGTTGTTATTTTGTCTTTATATGATATTTTAGGGGTCATAAAGTAGCGCCCCTTTTCTAACTGATTACTAGTCTATTAAATAGAGTATAAATTGATAGATATAGATATGGATGGATATTTTGAAGTTAAATGTATATGATATATACATATATAATTTTAAAATACCTAATATGCATATTAATGAGTCAATGATGGACTTTTGAAGACCACTTTTTACTTATGTATGATATGTTAATATTTATATCTATACATGTGTGTATATTTTATATAACTTTTTAAAAAAATTTAAAGGTTTTATTTATTTATTTGACAGAGAGAAACACAGCTAGAGAGGGAACACAAGCAGGGGGATTGAGAGAGGGAGAAGCAGGCTTCCCGTGGAGCAGGTAGCCCGATGCAGGGCTCGATCCTGAAACTCTGGGATCATGACCTGAACTGAAGGTAGAAGCTTAATGACTGAGCCACCCAGGCGCCCCCTTATTTTTTTCTTTAACTTCGGCCAAGGAAAGATTCTGCCCTCCTTGTGTGAAAGGATGAAGACCAATTAAAAGCAGCTATGTTTACAAGGCGGGAAATTAAAGAAAATGGGAAGAAAGAGTTAGGGGAGAGAGAGAATAGGGAGGCTTGTTCCAAAGTCAGTGCAAGAAAGTAGTGGGAGGGGGAGAATAGGGGTGTTGCTCAGCAGAATTTAAGAGGATAAAGGACTAAAAAGAAATGGTTGGATTTGACCTGTACCAGGTCATTGGTGACTTCAATATTTGTGAGGGTAAGCATTCAATTTTGGAAGGCTGAGGTATAAAGGTGGGGAAGGCTATGAAGTCCAACCACAAGTTAGCCTTCTTTCAAGAAATCTGGAGGCAAAAGGTAGGAGAGAAATAGAAGTGTCCCTTAAGACTAGAACAAGGTCCAAAGGAAGTTCTTTCAAACCAAGAAAGACCTACCAAGACATGTTTATAAGGAAGAAAGAGCCAATGAAGACTGAAAATTAATAAAAAAGAAACCTCCTTTAAGATGGAGTCTGGAGGAGAGAAGAGGAAGCTCCCTCAGTCTACCAGCTGTGGGCAGTTGTGGACCTAATGGGAAGAGAAGTTTCCACAGCAATAATCCAGCCAATGAGAAACTATCACTACTCAGCCAAGGAAAAGCCATTATACTTCCACTTTCCAGTTTCCTCCAATGGACTTTTTGTTATCAATAGACCTCCCAACTTCACCCCCTTTCCTCTATAAAAGTGGGCTCCTTTTCTTTTTCTTCAGACTAGCCTCTGGTTTCTCTAGCTCTTGGTTGTTTCACCTTGCAATTCTCTGCTATTCCGCAATAAACCCATTTTGCTGGTAAAGTAACCAGCTGTGTTGGTTTTAAGGTTAAGACCCCACCTGAAAGGCACCTGGGTGGCTCAGTGGGTTAAAGCCTCTGCCTTCTGCTCAGGTCATGATCTCAGGGTCCTGGGATTAAGGCCCACATCAGGCTCTCTGCTTGGTGGGGAGTGTGCTTCCTCCTCTCTCTCTGCCTGCCTTTCTGCCTACTTGTGATCTCTCTCTCTGTCAAATAAAGAAAAAATAAAATCTTTAAGAAAAAAAGATCCCACCTGAAGGAAGCAGTGGCTCCAGAACACCAGGGGAGGGGGTGCCTGAGATGAATGAAGGAGAGGAAACAGGCATGCAAAAAGGAAAGAATGGACATAAGAAACATTTTGAGGTACAAAAGAGGCAGGGAGTGACGTCATCAGCTGAGTGAGAGAAAGGAGGTCCAACTGAGGTTTGAAGGAAAGCAGAGGAAATCGCCCCTGGGAGAAGAGATCACCTATTGGGAGACCTGTCCCTCCCAGGTCATGATGATTCTTTAGTCCTGGGCTTCTGCTTTGCTCCCTTTCCCAACATTCTGGGGCCCTCACCCCCACTGAGATCCCTCCTAACTGTCCAGATGACCAGACAACTGCTTCCGAGTTCCTCTCTGTATCTCCCTCCCCTCTGACTGTGGTCCACTCTGCAACCCTCCAGGTTTAACCCTCCTAGGGGCAGCTCCAGGCGGGGCAGGGCCTCTCATGGGTCTACCAGATGAACTTCAACCCCAAAGTAACCTTCAAGTTCTCTGTGACACAGCCCCAAGGACCACTCCAAGCCATTCTCTTCCCATTGATCTGCACTCTAGCCCAGTTGGGACTTTCCCGCTGGGACCTTCACCTGTTGATCTAGTCATTTCCAAAAGCCAGTGACTTCCATGAAATCTTACCCAAGCCCACAATGCCACTCCCCAAACCCTCAGATAGGTTGGCCGACTTCAAAAAGAATTACATATTGTAACTGTCTTAGAACAAAATAGGAGGTTTCCTGTGTTGCTGTCATTATTTTTGTAGTTTATCTCAAGCCCGTACTAGATCATACATTCCTTGACAACCAGAGTCTGTGTATTCTTTGCATTCTGGAATGCAAAGTCTATTATCTAATAGGCCTTTTTATTGTCTTTTGTTTTTCATTGAATACCTAGTGTATACTGGTACTAGGCTAAGTGCTTTATAAGGATGATTTCCTGCAATGCTCCGAGAGAAGTAAGCTACTCAAGGTCACAAAGCTGATAATTGACTGAGCTGGGATTAGAACCCAGTATTCTGACCTCCCAGGACCCAGGCTCTGAACCTTCAGCTACACTGACTCGCAACGACCGGCTACTAAACCATGTCCAAATTTCAAAGCATAAATCTGAGAGGTGAGTGTGTGGGAATGTGGATAGGTGACACCAGAGAACACCTCTGGGTGTAATTCCAACATTTACGATGAATTTCAGCCTTGTTCCTAATTTGTTCCTGCTCTCTCTGCGAGCCCTCCCCTCCTCCGGGAAATACGCTCACCACCACCAGCACCCGTCCACTGCTCTCAAGCCTCTGGCTCCTGCTTCTCCCAGAATACGAACCATAAGACAAACCTTTCTGCAGAGCAGTCATATTGGAGCCGCCCAGGTTCAGATTTCACAGGGACATTTTCTAACTGCCAATGTTTGCAAACCTCTGACTCATCTAGTTCCAGAATAGATTCAATGCTGCGATCTCTTCTTACGTGAAATGATGAAGCCTTTAGAGAAAAGGGAAATCTGTGTTGGGAAATCTAACTCACTGTACTGAAAGAAAGATAGATTACTCCTTTGTACACATACAAGTGTGGACTCCAGATGCAATAAAGTGCTACCTGTAAATGGTAAAACTACTATAAAACTATAAAAACTACTAACAGCTAATGGAACAAAATCCAGGAGATTATCACTGCGATATTGCATAATATAGGGGCCAAAATATTTCTTGACTTTATCAAAATAAGGCTAATCATTGAAGAATGTCATGAAGTTAGCAGACAGATCCAGATGGGGAGATTTTTGTGTTATTAAAACTGAGAGGGATTAGTACGTGGATCTATAATGAAGTCTGACAAATTGCCAAAAATCAAAAACAAAAACATAAGCTCCAGTGTAAAATGAATACAGGATGTCTTTCCCCAAGGCCTAGAACAGTGCCTGGAGCATAAAAGGCACTAACAGTAATTTTTAGATCCCTATATGAATGGATAGCAAAAAGGTGCAGAAATGCTCAAATTCACTGTAAATACCCAAATATTAGAAAGAAGATGTGATGTTGCCAAGGAGAATAAACAAGGAGAAACAATGTGGATAACAGTCTGGATGTAATTTAAGTATGCATGTAACCCAGGACTCAGTAATCCTGCTTCTGAACATGTTTGGCACAGGGAAAATTTTGCACAAGACCATAAGGGGACGCAAAAGTGTTATTTGGGGCAACCAGAAAGTTCAAGGCCACCTAGCTGCCCATCATGGGGAAATAGCTAAATAAAACATAGTGGATGCCCATGAAATACTAGGCAGTAGCTAGAAAAATGAACTAGATCACACGTTGCAACATAATTAGATCTTAAATACATGAGAGTGACAAAAGCTGAGAAACAGTAAAATTTCTAGCATACTGACATTTACATAAGTTGAAAATACACTCTCAACACTACAAGTTTCAAAAAAATATGCATATTTAAGGTCAAGTGTTTAAACAGATTAAAGAAAGTGAGCTTTCTTTGGTGGGCAAAACGTTAGGAATAGGTATTGGAATAGAAGGAGAATGAATACATAACCAAAGAAAGGTCTTACACAGACATGTGAGGATAATAGCTCTGAACTAAGGCTTCTCCAACTTAAATCTGCTAAATGCAGTTTCTTATTCAAAAGATCTGGGCTGGGGCCAGGGCTCTGCTTTTCTCCTAGGCTGCAGTAAATATTGACCTTGTTGGTCTGTGGACCTCACTTGAACTAGCGAGTAGGCTATGGAACAAGGTTAAGTGAGATCTGGAAGGTTTATTTATTATTTTTTTATTTTTTGAGAGATAGAGCATATGTGAGGGGCTTAGGGGGTAGAGGGCAGAGAGAGAATCTTAAGCAGTTTGGCCTGGCCAGACCTGTATTTGGAACGTGCTACAGCTCAAGATTCTTCCTCCCCCAACCCTCCTTCCTTCCCTCTCTCCTTCCACAGGCATCACACATGAATCCTAATCTTAAGGCGCCCCCTATGTTCTCCTGCTCCTTTTTCCAGGAAATCTCTGGAACTTCTAATCCCGTTTTGCTGTCTGCTCCTCCGCAGGCCCAAACTAACGCAGCCTTCCTTGTCAGACGAATCCTCTCTCTCCTCTGTGTAGGAGGTTTTTCTCACCCTGCACAAAGGCTCTGTAATGACTGTAGGGGAAATAATCTGGCAGGAGGTTGGGGTAGCCAGTTCTCTTTATTCCCCCCCCCCCGCAACACCTTTCCTAGCCTTGAATCTTGCCATCAGTAATGCGCTAGATATACCAGATCACAAAAGTCAATTGAGACATTTTCAGGAATTTCATGAGCTGGTTGGCAAACACAGTCATTATTAAAACTGAAATATACTTACAGTTAAATAAAATTGAATTAACATCAAAGATAATAAAAACTCAAAAACTTAAAACAATCTAATTATTAACCACCTTTTAGTAGCATCTATGCTCTTGGCGTGACTTACATCTCATATCTAGCCATTGGAAATAATGTATAATGGTGCGCTACTTGCACTTCTCTTTGGAGACTGAAGGCCAGATTTAGATGTGCTATTTCAGCTCATTTCTTGAGTCAGCTGAGACGTTGGCAGCTTTGAGTGCAGCTTGAAGCAGGAGAAGCCTTGTAGCCAGTCCAGGAAGCTCTGCCTTCTGATCCAAGGAATCCAGCATAGTTGAGACCCCTGTGGCAGATAGGACTGCTGCCTGGAGCTCTGGCACGTCCAGTAGGGCGAGGCAGAGCACAGGCCCCCAGGGTTTTGCAGCCCAGCCGTGAACTCTGTGGCATATAACTATTCTCCTTTCGAGAGGCCCATCTTGGTCTGTTGCTTGGCACCAATAAATACAGTGGCCTGATCAGGAGCCATTAGGCAACCAAGCGATTGGTGCCCATTGTAAACTCAGGGTCATCTAATCTACCAATCCATAAAGTCAGCTAATGTGCCAGACTCTGCTCCATGCAGTTTACTTGAAACATTTCGTCTTCACCACGATTCTGGGAGGCAGTTCTGTTATTTTGCTGTTATCCCGACTTCAGCTGAGAAAACTGTTACAGCGAGAGGGTAATTGATTCACCCTCTAGACGTATAGCAGAAATTAAAGACCCAACAGACTGCACCGTGTGCTCGTTCTTCCCCCACTGCCCACACATTTGACCTCGGGATGCTCACTATGTCCAGGGGACTGAACAGAAAAGCTGCACAAGATGATCACAGCAGATGCCTCAACATGCTAGTCCAAAGAACAACTGAAGTGAATTTTCCAGTAGGCAGAATTTTTAGCATTTCATCTTGTTGACCACTTTGTCTGAAAAGAGACATGGCCTGAGGTGCGTATGTCACCCATGCTGGTTAGTAGCTGAGGGTTTAGCTCAGTAGCCAGACTGGGAAGGATCATGAATGCCAGGCTGATGGTGACAAAGATGTTTGGGAAGGAAGCATTCAGGGGATCTCTCAGAACGGGTCCTCTAAAGTATGAGGATATTTGGTTCTTCATGAATACCCATGGAAGTGCTCAATCATCATGTGAAAAGGCTAACCCAGCCTTTGCATGTCTGCCGACGTCTTTCCCTGGGCACTCCAATGGTGCCTAGTAATCTCATGAACAAAGTAGGGGAGGAAGCAGAAATACAGACTATACGTGGGTTTCAGCAACTTGGACTTCCCCTCACCTCATACATTTACTGAATGCTTATTCACCAGCATGGTATTCCACCCACATTGGTTCTTAATAAGTAACAATTGTACAGCAATGGCTAACACTCTGGGGTTCATGCTTCTAGCATGTACCCAATCACCGCAAGTGTCTGGCTCCACAGAGGACATGACAAAGACTCATTATGCCGTCAGTCCAGCAAAGAGATTACTGAGATGAAACGGTGACAGACCCAGGGGGCGAAAGGTCATCATCCAGAGATTTTGTGTTTGAAGATAGATGAAGTCACTCACAAAACTCTGGAACTTAATATTCTTTTAATACATTCCCTTTTGGATTACATTTCACAGAGCGGGTTTCATAGAGAAAGATGTAGAAAGATGTATTCCGGTGAATGAAGACTGGTTATTTCTGACTCTGTAGGAATTAGTCACATTATTATCTTCTTTTTGTTAGCTTATATTTTCTGATTTTCCTACCACGAGCATTAACATTTTTAACAAGAAATAATTTTTGGAAAATTAATTTAAAAATATATATCATCTTGAACTTCCATTAAACTTATACTTATGACCTTATCTTTAGGTACACGTCTATTATCAAGACTAACATGCCTAGGGTGCCTGGGTGGCTCAGTCGGTTGGGTGTCTGACTTTGGCTCAGGTTGTGATCCTGTGGTCCTGGAAACGGTCCCATGTCAGGGTCCCTGCTCAGTGGGGAGCCTGCTTCTCCCTCTGCCTCTGCCTCTGCCTTTCTCTTTCTGTCTCTCATGAATAAATAAATAAATAATATTTTAAAAGACTAACATACCTAGAAAGGGAAAAAAACTTGAGTAAGCTTTATTCAAAATTAAAGAAAATAATATTCTAAAGAAAGAATAAAGGAGGTTTCACTCAAGACCAGGGAAAACAAACTATGGAAAAATGCAGCAGGGTAATTTTGCATTGTTGTTTTTTAAGATTTTATTTTTGAGAGATCTCTACACCCAACGTGGGGCTCGAACACACAACTTTGAGATCAAGAGTCTCATACTCTACTGACCAAGTCAGCCAGGTACCCCAGAGTAATTCTGCTTTTATTTATTTTTTTATAAATAGTTGATATAACTATGTAATGTTGACAATGCTACAAACATGTGAGAAGACTATATGTGAATATTGATCTCACCACTGATAGGGTATATAAGACATTGATTAATGGAAGCAGACAGCCATTGTGAAATGTTTTTAAGTATTAAGTATGAACTTTATAGATGTTGCTAAGTCAAAGTTGTACATCCATAGGACACTCATAAATTTTATTTAAGGCTTCAAATGAGACAGAGAAAAACCAAGTACGTAGTAAATAAAATTGGTCTAATCTTCCCAAGATTCTTCTATGCTTGAGTTATTTTACAGAGGTCTTATTACACTCACATTTACGTTCCTTCCTGATATACATCTTCTCAAGGAACTTAAAAAAAAAAGAGTAAATCTTCATTAGATTGGCAACCAAAAATTGTACAGCCTTTCCCACACCCACTACCACATCCAAACTCACAATCTCACACTCTGACATACATCCTTCTAGTACTCAAAATTTCCTGTTGACAATTGACAGTGATAAATGTGGGACTTTGGAAGGTATTTTGTACATCAGAAATATCTAGATCTAGTTCCCATTTGTTCTGTGCCCAAGTCCAGCCCAGTTTAGCTCAGCAAAGCCTCATGCTACCCAGCTCTTCTATTAAAAACTTGGACCCATTTGTATAGCAGACAGAACGAGGCTGAGAAAATGAATAGAGTAGGTAATCCAGCAGCAGACACTGGAATGTGCATCAAGTACCTGTGCTCATGTAACATACATGAATGTGTATGTACAGTGTTCACAGACCTCACATGAATGGAAAGAGAGTGAATGTTTATATATATGGGTATATATAGAAATACACATATATGCATATATATTTAAATAAGTAATGACATATATTGAAAATATATAATATACATATATTAAATATATATGTATAAAATAAATTCCCTCCTCCCTTCAAGTTAAAATTTTATTGAGAAAGTAGAAGATATAGGATATAAGAATAAAGGAAGAAAATATATCCCAAGGTTTTGAATGACAGGTGTTCTCAGAGGACTCCGCTGTAGTCGGGACGTCATCTGTCACTAGTTAGTGCAGCTAAAAGAGGATGACCTGTGTGTCAGGCATGCTTCTTTTTGCCCAAAATTGAACTAAATGTTCATCAACAAAATGGATTAAACTAACAAGGGACAAATCAAAAAATATTTTTAAAATGTTCTGCCACTAAAATTGTTAAGACAGAACTGAATTATTGTAATAATTATAATAGCAAACAAGGAGATATATATATATATGGTCCTTGGCAGGAGGAATATATACATTTATATATTGTATATATATAAATATAAATGTATATATATAAATATATATATATAAATGTGTATATATATACACACATACATATCACACAATTATATTTATGCTTAAGTATATTTACATATGTTGTAAAATATATATATGTGCAATTAGGTAATTATATAAAATATAATAAACAGAGGTGCCTAGATGGCTCAGTAGATTGAGTATCCAACTCATTCTCAGCTCAGGTCATGATTTCGAGGTTGTGAGATTGAGCCCCGTGTCAGTAGGAGTCTGCTGGGGATTCTCTCCCTCTCCCTCTCCCTCTGCCCCCTGCATGTGCTCTTTCTCTCTCTCTCTTTCTCAAATAAATAAATTTTAAAAAAATATTATAAACACATTTTTTCTATAGCATATCTAGGAATATATACTTATGTGACCCTCACATACAGATTAGGCAGTTACAAGTGCATAGATGTGTATAATTATGTTAAGTACAGCTCCCAGGCCTGTAACTGATGCTCAGAGCTAAAGGACAGTATTTCATCCAGTCCTGTCGTGGAGTTCGCCCCTCTCTACCTCACACTCTAGACTTCCCCTCACAGTAACTTTGAGACCAGTCTGGATCTGAGCTTGGCCAATATATTTATTTGCCAGTAAGTATAAGCTATTGTTAGTTCTATTATTCACAGGAAAGAAGAAATGCAGTATTGCATTTCCTGAACTTCATGTTAGTTGCACAGTTTCCTGAAGACACGTGAGATGTGCACACAGAGAACACTGGATAAATGGCTGACTTAACAGCTATGACTTTGGCAGCCTGGCTAGCTGGTTTCTGGCTGGTCTGGGTACAGGACTGTAGACTCTGAGGCCCTCCTGCTAAAAATGGTCTGCTCTGCCAACGTCCCACCCCACCCAGGTGGCACATGGCTTCTAAGCACGGCCGCTCCACCTGGGAGGCAGCTGGGGCTAGCTCTACAAGTGACGAGAGGGGAAACTAGATGGGGGGGAGGGTTAAGGAAAAGTGGGGAAAACATAGAAGATACTAGTGGGCCTCTGGGAAGTGACCTTTTGCCGTGTTCTGTTTCCACATAAGGCTGACCCCAGGACCCAGCACTATTGCGAATCTCAATTCCATTTTTGTCCTGACCAGAGCCACAGCTCTTTGTCCTTAGATGTGTAAGTAAAAGACACTCGAAGGCTTTCTAGAGACTTCTGAGTGCTCCAGGGATCGAATTTGCAAGGTACACGCCCTGCACTTAGACCCCTTTCACTTTAGTTGCATTAAGGCTGAGCTCAAGGCAGGTGAGTCAGCAGGAAGAGAGCACCTCTGAGAGCAGAAATCAAATAGGCAGAATAAAAAAACAAAAGTCTGTCTCTGGGCCCTTGTCTGGGGAAAGCATGTCCTTTGTACCAGGGGCGTGAGTCCTGCTGTGAGAAGTACATTTGACCCTTGAACAATACACCACAGGGGTTAGGGACACCAGCCCCACTCTACTCAACTGAAAACCCATGTATAAGTTTGACTCCCCAGAAATTTTACTAATAATCTATACTGTTGACCAGAAGCCTTATTGATAACATAAGCAGTTGATTAATGTAAATTTTGTATGATATATATATTACATACTGTCTTTTTACATTAAAAGTAAGTTAGAGAAAAAATGTTATTAAGAAAATCATAAGAGAAATACATTTACAGTATTGTACTGTATTTAGCTAAAAAAAATTCACATATAAGCGGACCTGAACAGTTTAAGACTGTGTTGTTCAAGAGTCAGCTGTATTTTGCTTTTGTTAGGGCACTGACCCTGTCCCATCAGCTGTGAGCCCCTCCCCCAGTCTTTCTGAAATGACCCTTTACTCACACTTGGCATCCTGTAGCCCCTGCTTAGAATGAAATCCTTAAAGGCAATGGTTCCATGAAGGTCTGCAAGTAACTCCTCCTATAACAAGATCCACATTAAAACAAAGACAAAGACAAAAACAAAAAAACAGTCAGCTGTCAGAAGTTTGATACCTACTTGCCCTAATTAAAAGCAGTCAGCTTTTTATAAAGTACCTCATTTTAAATTACTCCCTTCCTATCTGGGAGTATACATGTAGATGACATTCACCAGTTGATGAGTATAAAGACTTTCAAAAGATGTCCAACTTTCTCTCCTTTCCTTACCCTTTTTTATTTTTTAACCCTTGTATTAAGGAGAAGCAACACTTTTTAGCACTTAGAGAATAATTAACCCAGATGTCTGGAATTGAACCTGTTTGAGATTAACAAGTGTGATACTGTGATTTTTAATAAGACATATATACCTGGTCTTATTCCCATTCCTGGCACAGAGCTCCTAAAACCATTGCAATTTCCTAAGTGATAAGAGCCACAAAGGCAAAAGGAGAATTTTTTGTTATTCATAACCGCCCCTTTTATCCACAACGGAGATTATGGTAACAAGGTGAGTTTTAGAAAACTCTTAGAGAGCCGCAGGATGGGGTCGGGTCGGTTGCCAGAGGAAACAACCATATGATGAGATAATGGGAACTTTCAGCTCCATTCTGCACTCTCTGGCTGAATTAATCAGAGATTTGCCAATGATGTAATCAACCACACCTACATATTAGAACTGCCATAAAAGCCCAAAAGGACAGGTTCAGAGAGCTTCCAGGTCCGTAAGTATGTGGAGGTTTTGGGAGAGTGGTGTCCTCAGGGAGAACACCCTTTTTTTTAATATACGTTGGTCCATTCATCTGGCTATTCTTGAGTTATCTCTTTTTATAATAAACCCATAATCCAACAAGTAAGCTGTTTTCCTGAGTTCTTCCAGCAGATGATAGAACCTAAGCAAGAGGTGTGGGGACTCCAATGCACAGCACTGAAACACAAGGGAGAACCTTATGCATGATTGACATCTGCAGTGGGGGCAGGGTTGTGGGACTGAGCCCTTACCCTCTCACATCTGATGCCAACTCCAGATAGATAGTGCCAGACTTCAGCTAAATTGTAGGACACCCAGCTGGTGCCCGGAGAATCAGAGAATTTCTTGGTGTTGGGGGAAAAAAAACCCTGACACATTTGGTGACCAGAAATGAGAGTAGTAGAGCATGAAATAGGAGTGTGTTTTTTCCACTTGACAATATATCCATAATTTTGAGATCTGTTAAAAAGTAATAGCAGGCCCCAAATGGAGTCCCTTTTGTTAAGTCCTGGCTAGATCGAGTACATAACCTAGCCCTCAGGTCAGCCTCTCCCGGGAGTGGGATTTTAAAGCAGTCAGTCTGGTTTACTGATGAGCATTAGGGAGGTGCTTAGCATGTAAGAAAACCAGCCTTTTCCCTCTAAGGGAGGTGGCCTTGCCTACAACAAACCTATCTCTTCTTTTGCTAATTCCTTCCTTATCCTACCCCATTTCTGCCTATAAAAGCCTTCCATTTTATAAACGTCCTTGGTGCGCCCTTCTATTGGTTAGATGAGCTGCTGCCAATTCACGAATCATTCAGTAAAGGAAATCAGACCTCCAAATTTACTTGGTTGAATTGTTGTTCTTTAACAGATTTGGTGGCAGCAATGGGACAGAGAGAGAGAAACAGGTATGGTGCCTAAAACACTGAGTTCTCTTTCTTGCTGCTTCTGAGGGTCATTGGGAACGTCCTCTCGATTCTGAGCTCCACTCTCTGCTTCAGGCTCCTGACCCGATTGGCTCTCCACAATCCCCCAACTCACTGGAAACCCAAACCCTTGGTTCTATCACCAGATCCATGTTGGCAGCTGTAGTTCCCCTTTTGTATGGGATCAATCTATACCCCCCATTCTGTGGGTTTTGCTGGTTCAGTCCTTTTACTGATCTCCAGATTCCATACAAGGAACTGCTGATTACTGAGTCCAACTTAAAAACCAACTTGATTGGATTTGGGACTGGACTGGGTCTGATTTGAGCTGATCTGTGTCAGCTTTTGGCTGGACAGGCCGAGAGGGAGGCCTCAAATATTCAATATTAGATAAAGGCTAGTTGCTAATGATAGTCTCAGAAGTCAAGCTGAAAATATTGGTAGAGACAAGTTGAGCATTTAAAGGTTGTTAGAGTGCTTTCCACTTTGAGAAGACTCCCATGATAGGCCTTCTTAGGTATAGGTTTGCTTCCAAGAAACTCAAAGGCCTAGTTCAAAGAAATGGTATCCTTTTTATGCAGAGATCCACCTTCCTGCATGCTTGCTTATTTTATGTTGAACAACTCTGTTCCCAGAAGCTGCAGATATCTAGAAAGATGGCAAATTTTTACTAAAAAATGACCTAGAATTACAAAGGCCATTATGTGGAACATTCCAGTGAGATAAGATCACTCATTTGGGAAATGCACTTGAGAGCAAGAAGTTCCCAAGTTGAACATACAGAATGGGATGCCTATTGAACTGGTATGCAGAAGCCGCCAAAAGGTTTGAAGATTCCAAAATAACGTCATTGAACTACCTCATTATAAAAGGCCAATGAAAAATTAGAGACACAAGAGGTATCTAAAGTAAGACCATAGGACGAGGTGATTCCTACTGCTCCCCTCTGTCCTTTTTTACCTAAGAACTTATGGTTTACCATCCCCTGTCTGAACATCCTTTCCATTCTGAAGAGACTATTATACAGTTATCTTTGAAAATAAAACTACCCGAGGCTGCAAACAAACCTCTCAGTTATCTGTCACTCCTTGGTCAAAGACTGAACAAGTAGTCATAATTAAAGAACTTCCTAACCTAGGGAGGAGGCCCAAAAGTTTTGACTTCTCAGGGCCCCTGACTCTGGGTCCAGGTCCTTATCAGCATGTACACGTGTTGGTAGAACCTGGAAAAGTCCAAAAATGGGTGCAGAAAGCAAGACAGCAAAACCCCATGAATGGTATTTGAGATCCTTGGTCTTCAACATCACTAGGACCACAAGAAGCTCATAAAATAGAAGCCGAACTTTTATAAGCCATTCCTAGAGACTTCAGACAGGTGTGTAACTAAACCTCTCCTTAAATTAACCATTAAACCCTGAGGCCATCCAAGATCTCACACCCATAGAAGACCTCATCGCCGGGGGGCTAATCATCCCTTGTACCAGTTCCTGCAACACCCAACCTCAGCAGTCTAGAAACGTCATGGGTGGGATCCTGAATTTTCCAGGATTTGAGAGCTATGCATCAGACAGTGATCCCCATCTCCCAGTCATTCCAAACCAGAACACCATTCCGTCACAAGTTACCAGACTCAAGTGATCAACTGCTGTGAACCTCTGTTCAGCCTTTTGCAACACCCCTGGTGACCCCAACAGCCCTATCTATTTGCCTTCCTTGAACTGTCAACACTCTGCCTGGACAGTGAGGCCTCAAGGATTCATGAGGCCCCTTCTTCCTTCTCTCGAGCACTTCAAGATTTAAGCAACACTCCAGTTCCCTGGAAAATCCACCCTTTTGTAATACGTAAAAGATTCCATTTATTTGATAGAGCAATTAGCTGAAAGGGGACACAAAGTCTTTAAGAAAAAGAAATCACAGTTATCTCTAGACCTTGTTCATTACCTGGGACATTGTCTAAGTTCTCAAGGACTTCAGCTCCTTCCCCAAAGAATGAAACTGATCCAGGAATTTCCTACACCTACAACCAGGTGACTAGGGGATAACTAGGCTTGACTGGCTCTTGCAGACGATGGGCTCTTACTTTTTCACTATTAGCTACCCCACTCTATGGATGTCCTAAAATTTCAGTCCCTGATTTCTTTCCTTGGGAAGACAAACAAGAGCAGGCTTTCAGGACACTGAAACAAGCACTCTAAGACCCGCCTGTCCTGGGGCCATCTAACTGTGCAAAACCTTTCACCTTCTTTGTGCAGGAAAGGGATACTCGTGCCCTGGCAACCCTCACTTGAGTGCATGGTAGTAACCAGAAGCCTGTTTGTTACCTGATTCCTGATTCCATCGCTCCTGCCTAGCCCAGCTGTCCTAAGGCCACAGTCACAGCTGCAAAGCAAGAGTGGCAGTCTCATCAGATTTGACCCTAGGAAATGACGTTTATTTGCAAACTCCACACACTGTCCAAAGACTTTTTTTTTTTTAAAGATTTTATTTATTTGACAGAGAGAAACACAGCGAGAGAGGGAACACAAGCAGGGGCGTGAGAGAGGTAGAAGCAGGCTTCCCATCGAGCAGGGAGCCCGATGTGGGACTCGATCACAGGTCTCTGGGATCATGACCTGAGCCGAAGGCAGTCGCTTAACCAACTGAGCCACCCAGGTGCCCCTAAAAAGGGGATTTTCAAGCTGGCTGAGCTATTCCTACCCAAGATGACCAGCTCAAAAGGGGAAACATTCCCTAAGCTCCAACCACGCAACAAACGGCTCTGTGCCCTTCCCGAGCAGGCCAACTATCAGGACAAACTTAGTATTTCTACCGATAGCCAGCCTGCCTTTGGGGTCATCCATAATTTAAGGATGTTACACAAACAAAAGGGCTTCCTTATGTCCTCTGGAACTCAACCAAAAATGGGCAACAGATAAATGATCTTCTTACCACAAGTCTCTTACCTCCTGAAATTGTCATCAAAACTGAGACTCACACTGAAATACTAAAACCTGACTGTCAGGGAAGTGCTCCAGCCGACCTTCGTGCAAAATCTATAAAGACTGTAGCACGTGTGGGCGAAATACATTCTGCTTCTGCAAAAAAATGACCCCTCCTCGCCAGATTTTGGCCATCCTGATATCCTTGTCACCTGGCAACAGTCTGCGCCTCAATCAGAAATTAAGATGGGTAAACAGGGCCTGTAAATGAGACGAAGAGCTGGGGCTCTGAGAACCTCAGGACGGCTGCTTGGTTCTTCCTGGCTCATGACAAACCCCACTTTTTGGTTTCTGCACTACTGACCTCGCTGCAAGACATTAGAGATGTGGTCTGACACTGGTGGAGAGATTTCTATAAAACTGCAAACTGCAGTGGGCAGCGATGTCTGACGGGCCAGGTTCATAATCCTAGAGAAACTATTTTTGTCTCCAAAGGCCTCAGACCTCCTCCCTCTGGACCCTCGGAACACCTGCAACTCAACGTCATTCAACCGCCCCTTGGTGTGGGTTATCAATCCATCCTGCTCCTGTGTGTGCTTTCCGGATGGGGGCAAGCCTTCCCCGGCTGCAAGGCTGATGTTCTCACGATGGCAAAGAAACTGTCAGAGAAGCATTTCCCGCTTGGGGGATACCTTCCACTGTCTCCCACCATCAAGGCAGCCACTTTACTTGGCAAATTATATGAGGTTTAATGAAAACCTTGCCAACTTTTTGGAATTATCATTGCCTTTATCACCCAGAACCACTAGGCAAGGTTGAGAGAACTAATGGGATCCTCAAACCTAACATTTCTAAACTTGCTGAAATCAATAGACTCCCCTGGCTTAAGGTATTGCTTTTGGTCTTCCTGACTGTTTGGGAAACATCATCTCAGTCCACAAGAAATAGTCACCGGCAGACCAATGTCTTATACGACCTTCTGCTGATCCCTTGTTGTCTCATGATAGTATGACCAGCTGCTGTTCCTCCTTACCATCTGATATTCCAGCATATCAGCGGCAGATTAAAGATTTAATCTGATCCCACTTTAAGGCCACAGTCTAGAGTCTGATGACTGGATACTCCAGAAGCATCATCAAAGGAAGACAGCCCTTGAGTCCCATGAGAAGGGATCCTACGAAATACTCCTGACTACTCCTGATCACCATAATGACTGACACTGCTACAAAGCTAGAGGGCATTGAGCCCTGGACACACAGCCCATAGCTAAAGAAGGCTCCCCTTGGCATCTGGTCCTCTACAGAGGCTGGGGACCCCTGAATCACCAGTGAGGAAGAGAACTATCTGGCACCAAAGTAGACTGCTTTCTACCCAAGGCACAGATTAACACTTCATACTTGAACATGAAATTCCTTCTCTTTCTTTTCACGACTCTAACATTGACCAGGAAAGATAATTCCATCATCTGTATCTCTCAATCCATCGCTAAGGGAGGCAGACTGGCAGATTCCTGGATTTGTCATGATGCAAGACACTCCCCGGTCCTTCCTGTGACCAATTTCTCTTCTACTCCCACGTCACCACAAACTACAGTTGACCCCTGCTTTGAAGCAGGTACCCAAGCAGACATGTTTACGCCCATGAATCTCTGTACCTTTGCACCCCCACATGCCCATGATTATCAAGATCAGATCTGCCCCCACTCACCAGCAGGACCCATCTTCGTCAGGCACTTAGGATGACCTTTTATTTCAGGCTAGGTGATTGTCTTCCCACGAGCACTAAAAACCTGACTGACCTCTGGTGTAGGAGTAAATACAAATGAGACTATGACTTCTTAGCTCGTAGAGATACTGCAGATTGCTTTGCTAAGACACTAGCTGCCCAGCAAAGATCCTTAGACTTTCTGGCCAGAGTTGTTCTTGATGACAGGATTATCTTTTAGCTGAGCAAAGAGGTGTCTGTGCTATTGCCAACACCACAGGCTGCTCTTGGATAAACACTTCTGGGAAAGCTGAAACTCAGTTATATAACATCAGTGACAAGCCACTTGGCTTAAAAGAGTGACTCTTACAACCGGGTCATTCTTAGATCGGTTGGGTATCAGGAACTCCGCTCCAAGGTGCACTCCAAACATTGGGAATGATCCTGCTTATAGTTATAATAACCTCCCTGATGTGTTCCATTCTCTCAAAAGCTTGAAATGCATGTTTGTAGCCACTTATCACCAAACAAATGATCTCCCTAAGACTAGAATATCAAACAAGAGACGGAGAGAATGATGGGCTCAAAAATTGTGAGCCTAAAATCACGACCTGAGAACACCACAGAGATTCATCAAAAGAAACAATCAACAAAACCTTTTGAAAATACAGACCACTAGCTAAGAATGGCACTAATGTCTTAAATTTTGATCACCTCTCTCCTTTCAGCTGACAGCTTCTGAAGGGGGTAGGGGTGGGGAGTGTTAAAAAGAAACAACAGGTCCAAAATGGAGTCACTTATGGAAAGCCCCACTGAGATTAATACCTAATTGAATTGCAGTTTCAACTTCTCTCAGGAATGGGATTTTAAACCAGTCTGTCTGGAATTTCCTGATGAGCACAAGCGAGGTGCTCTGCGCAAGATCCCTACCCTTCCCCCTAAGAAAAGTGACCTTGCCTGGAACAATCTTTCCTTTTGCAATAAGTTCCTTGACCCATTCCATTTCTGTCTATAAAAGCCTTCCATTTTATACAACTCTTTGGAGCTCACTTCTATTGGTTAGACAGGATGGTGCCCAATTTGTGAGTCACTAAATAAGGCTAATTACACCTTTAAATTTACTTGGTTGAATTTTGTTTTTTAAAAGATTTTAACTTCAAAGGGCATGACAATCAGAAAAGACTTGATCCAGTCCCAATATCTTTGGGGTATTTATGTATCTTTTTGGTTTTACCTTTCATTGATTTGAATTTTAAAATTGGATAGAAAGTTTATGTCATTGTGACTTAGTTCTTTAATGCCATTTCACCTCCCAAATGAACTCAGCCAAGGGCAGAGAAACTCATGTGTTCCCAGCAAGATAGTCATGTCATTATAGTGACTGCCCTTTACCAGCATTACATCACTCCTGTGTCTTATGAATTGGGATGCCATAGTCAAGTGCAACTCAAGTGCACAGGATAATTCAATCCTCAGGAATTATAAGAGTGTGAGTTATAACCATCATTATTGGACAATCCCATTGTTTTGACTCCTCTCTATGTCTAGACTGTCTGGTAAATAATCTTTTACTATAATATATGACCATATTTCCAAAACCTAAACATTACTTCTTTATCATGAGCTTACTGTCACCATTTTGGCAAACATCTTTACCTGTTTTCACCATCAAAATGGAATATCTTTGTAAAATTCCTTAACCCTTTAAGAATTAGTCTTTAAGAAAATATTTCTGGGTGCCTGGGTGGTTCAGTGGGTTAAAGCCTCTGCCTTCGGCTCAGGTCATGATTTCAGGGTCCTGGAATGGAGGCCCGCATTGGGCTCTCTGTTCAGCGGAGAGCCTGCTTCCTCCTCTCTCTCTGCTGCCTCTCTGCCTACCTGTGATTTATCTCTCTGTCAAATAAATAAATAAATAAATAAATAAATAAATAAATAAATAATAAATAAAATCTTTTAAAAAAGGAGAATATATTTCTAAAAAAGAACTTCTAGGACTCTTAAAACAGTAAGCTTTGCAACCATTTTTGCTTTCAATATTTAATTCATTGAGAATTGTTCATTTATTCATGTTTTGTTATTTTTAAAGTGCAACTGAAATAGTTTTATGTTGTATTAAATTCACATAAACTTAGATATTTTGCTCCAAGAAATATGGAGATACACCATAAAGATACACTAAGAAATTCTACCGAACATGATTTACATTATTTTTAGGCGTCTTTAAGCATCTTATGCTCTAAATTTGTGTCATGCCCCACATCTGAAAATAAGAATTTCATACCCACTAGTAGAAAAGATAAAAATGACCATCCTTCCTGTCTCAGCTTTCCAATCTAAGGAGGCAATCAATGAGTGATTACTAAATGAATGAGTAGGCAAATTTGTACAGCATTTTACTTCTTTCTGAAGCGTTTTCACATCATTATCTGGGAGAAGTTTTGGACCTATTATAAAAGGAAGAGGTTCACAAATATTCTTCTCCAGGTGTTGCATCATTGTCTCCAAATTTCCAGAACTACAAGGAGTATCTTCTTTCTGGTAGGCACTTGTACACGAGACTTGGGCAGGCACAGAGTTTATTTGTGGTAATATTAGAGCACATCCTTGTTATGTGTGTTTGTTGCTTTGTGATATCAATCGGTGCTAATTAACCTTTGCCCTTGTTCTTTCAAATAAATCCTTCAACTATGCTGAACTGCAAAAAGACGTTTCCCGAATGTGATTTTGAATTCTTTAACATTCATCTGTTGCTGACAAAAACAAGCTTTACATTTAGTTACTCAAAGAGAACCCATGATGTTATATCCATTCTGAACATGGAGGTGGTCCTATCAGGTCACATCACCTTTTGAACAATTTATCCATAGAATTAATTGTCCCAAGAATGCTAAGAATACGATGAGTGGTTTTCCCATCTTTAGAGACATTGTGTCTACCACAAAACCAGGAGATTCCAAGTCTTACTTGTTCCACTTATAATGTACATATGTATAACCCTATATAATGGCTCGGCTTCCTCATTGCTGAGGTCAGCAAGCAAGCTCTAAGACTTTCTGGAGCCTATGTTTCACCCAGAGACTCTGGCTTCAATATGAGGTACCAGGTGCACTGTGATAATCTTTAGATCAGAAGATCAATTCTTAACATTTACACATACCTGTTCCTGCAGCTCCCTTTTAAAATTCTCATCTTGAGCTTCACATGAGACCTTAGGGTCAACCAAAGGTTCATCTGCTCTCTGCTTTTTCCACAGCTTGGTGTTCAGATACCATGCTCCATACCTCATCTTCACACACTTTGGATTATGAGAATTCTACAGAAAACAACATAATTCCCTATTTCATTTATTTTTTATGTTTGTCATTTCATCAACCTAAGCTTTAGCTATGAAAGCAATAGCATTTATTTTTAGCTTATGATTGATCCTTGCCAAAGTATTTTATGAAGTTTCAGAATGCTTTGATTTACAAAGGTTCTGTGAAAAGTTCATGAATGAGAAAATAATGTGATGGTTAAGTATGGTCTTTGGACTTAAACAAATGTGGGTTCAAATCCAGCCTCCCCCCACTTAGTAGCTATGAGTTCACGGGTAAATTACTTAATTCTTCATCTATAAAATGGAGATGATAGGATCCACTCCATAGGGTAGTAGGAAACATTAAAGGAGAAAGTTATGTAAAGAAGCTAGAAATCACGTTTTTAAATCACATATTTCACTGAAAGATAATGACCTTAAACAATACAGAGTAAACCAGGGCGCCTGGGTGGCTCAGTTGGTTAAGCATCTGACTCTTGATTTCAGCTCAGGTTGTGATTTCAGGGTCATGGGATCAAGCCCTTTGTCAGGCTCACATTGCTCAGCGGGAATCTGTTTCTCTCCCTCTTCCTCTTCCTCGGCCCCTCCCCCTGCTCGCACGCGGTCTCCATCTCTCTCTAAAATAAATAAATCTTGGGCACCTGGGGGGCTCCATTGTTAAGCGTCTGCCTTGAGCTCAAGTCCTGGGATCAAGCCCTGTAGGTATCTGGCTGCCTGCTCCGTGGGAAGCCTGCTTCTCCCTCTCTCACTCCCCCTGCTTGTGTTCCCTTTCTGGCCATGTTTCTCTCTGTCAAATAATAAATAAAATCTTAAATAAAATCTTAATAAATAAAATAAAATAATAAAATAAAATAAAAATCTCAAGAAAAAAACATCAATACTCAGTCAACCAAAATAATGAGTTATAGACTTACTATGAGCCCAGCACTGTGTTCAGCCCTGTAAATGCTACGCTAATTTTGATCAAAATGTTATCCAACAACAGCAAGAAAAACAAATATGCTATGCAACACTGTCTATTTCCCTTAATTGGAAGAGAGAAAGAAAAGGAAGAATAGGTGTCCTTCCTTTTTCTCCCATTCCTCAGTAGTGAATGTAGGATGCAAAGAGATCTGCTGGACCATAGCCTGATAGAACAGATATAAGACCCACACACTGAGCAAGGCAAAAATATGAAACCACGAAGATTCCACCCCTCTCTCTTCTCGCTCACATTTAAACCTGAGGCAGAATGTGTGGGTCATTCTAGAGTCAAGTCAGATCTGCCTTATCTAAAGCAGAGAGGATGGGACAGAGCAGAGAGGAGAGAAAGCTCTTCTCAGACCTGAATTCAGCATTTTGATCCCTCCATTTCAAGCATAGTGTTTAAAAATTGTAACCACCTCACAACACTCCTTGGCCTCCTTCCCTGCCTCACTTTTCTTAATGGGACATATCGCCATTTCAGCTTAAGAGATTGTCCCCAGATACAATGCCCTGGCATCTAGAACAATACTTTCGACATCATAGGTGCTCAATAATATTTGTTGAACTAAAATTAGATTGCTTAACTTGGTATTATTGATACTTTGAGCTGGATAATCCTTTGTTGGAAGGTCAAGGAGGGTTCTCTTCTATGCATTGTAGGATGTTTATTTTTAAATTTTTAACTTAAAAAAAGATTTTATTTATTTGTTTGTTTGTTTACTTATTTATCAAAGAGAAAGAGTGAGTGCACAAGCAGGGGGAGTGGAAGGAAAGAGAAAGGGGGAAAAGGAAGGGATGAAATCTATACTACTGTTACACTACAGATCTGTGTTCTGAAATATGTTATGTTGTTGGGTGACCAGGAATCTTTCAAGACTCAGTAAAAACATGATTTCTTCTGCGAGGCCTTCCCTGAACCCACCCTCACCCCATGTTGGGTGGAATCGATTACATCTTCCTATGTCTCTATAAACCATGACATCATTTCATTATAGTTAATCATTTACATGTTGACCCAACTAGGCTGTAAACTCCTAGCAGTAGAAAATCAAAAATATTCACTGAAAGATTGCATAGTCAATGGATGGATGAATGAATATACAGGGCAAAGAGAGATATGCTGAAGTAGGGGCTCAGACTGCTGGGAGATATTAGAAGCAAGAATGAATTTATGTCAACCAAGGGACATAAAGAATCTTCATGGAAAAACTGGCATATAGTCTCGGTCTAGAGGAAGGTATAAGAACTAGACATGGGAAGAGGGGTGCTTCAGGCAGAGAGAATATTATGAGTGCAGGTAAGGTTGTGGGAAAGCTCAGAGTTTTAAAGAAGACCAAAGAGCAATGTAGCAGGGCCCAAGAGTATGTGGGATAAAAATAAAGACAGGGATTTCCACTTCTGGAACAGGGATCAGACTTACCCTCCCACATGCAGCAGCCCCCCAAAAATATAAATATAAATATATATACATATATAATAGTTTAAAGGCACTAGACATCAAATAGCAAGTACAGTGATCCCCTGAGAAACAAGAAACAAACAAGATAAGCCCCACAATTGCCCCAGCTCAGTCTTTTTTTTTTTTTTTTAAGATTTTATTTATTTATTTGAGACTGAGAGAGAGAACACAGAGGGAGAGGGAGAAGGTGAAGCAGACTCTCTGCAGAACAGGGAACCCAGCATGGGGCTCGGTCCTAGGACCCAAAGATCATGAGCCGAAGGCAGATGCCCAACCAACTGATCCACCCAGGCACCCCTCAAGTCAAACTTCTTGAAATGAAAATTATAATGTGTATAATTGATGAAAAATGCCCTAGAGAGAATGGATGGCTGATTAGACACTGTATAAGGACAGCAATAGTAGAACAGAGAGAAAAGACAATTTGAAACTGAACAGAGCAGCAGTGAGTGGTGAGACCACCCCTGCAAACTAACTACATGTGACTGACATCCTCAGAGCAGGGAGGAGGAGAGACAAAAACACTTTTTGAAGAAATAGTGATAAAAATGTTCCAAATTTAATGCAAACCATAAACCCGTGGATCAAAGAGGTGCAGCAAACCCCAGGCACAAGGTGTATGTAAAAATCGCACTACTCACAACCAGTGACAAGAGAACATCTTTAAAGGAGCCAAGGGAAAACACATGTCCAGAAAACCAAAGATAAGGAAGGCTTAAGATTTCTCATCAGAAATAATACAACCAGGAAGGAAGTGGAATACCGTCTTTAAAGTACTGAAAACAAACAAAACACTGTGAACCTAGGGTTTTACACCCACAAAAATAGCTTTAAAAATGAAGGCAAAAGTAAGGATTTTTTCAGAAATACAAAAGCTAAAGGAATTAGTCACCAACAGATCCATCCTAGAAGGAGGGTTCAAGGAGGTCCTACAGGCAAAGGAAAAGGACATCATATGGCAATGTATTTGAACTTTGACATAGTGACCCTCAGTCTGCCAGTCAAAAGTTCAGTTTTGGCAATAACCACGGCTTGTAAAGCAGCAGTTGTGCAATGATTTGTACATACAGAGAATTGAGCAATTTGATTCTGCCCAAATACGGGACAAGCTGTGATTCAGGCTTTAGGTGTGATGGACACAATCTGCCTGTCCAGCAGCATGGTGCATTTTACACTTTAGAAAGATGAGGAACAAATGGAAAATTTGAATGTTAGTGTCGGAATGCATATTTTTCATAAACCTTGTGCAATGGAGCCAACGATGGAAAACATCACATATATAAAAACAGGTCAGTGGATGGTGTCCAATTGTAAGGGACAAAGTTACTATGTTTAAATGTTAGAAATATAGTATTAAAGATCATATGTGAAAGACAGAGGGTGGAGATAATATATTGTTTTTCACTTTCAGAGAACGGAATTTCCCCAAACTCACACCCCAGGCTGGCGCCACCAGTTAAGTATTTAAATCTATGGTTGAACTTGGGAAGCCTGGGTAGCTCAGTTGTTTGAGCTGCTTCTGCTTCTTCTTCTTCTTCTTCTTCTTCTTCTTCTTCTTCTTCTTCTTCTTCTTTTTCTTCAAATTTTATTTACTTATTTGAGAGAGAGAGAGAGAAAGAGAATGACAGAGAGCAAGCATGAGCCAGGGAAGGTCAGAGGGAGAAGCAGACCCCCTCTTGAGCAGAGAGCCCAATGCAAGATTCCATCCCAGAACTCCAGGATCATGCCAATGGATGGCAGTCTCTCAACTAGCTGAGCCACCCAGGCGCCCGGTTGAGCTTCTGACTCCTGGTTTTGGCTCAGGTCTTCATCTCAGGGTCCTGGGATAGAGTCCCACATTTGGCTCCCCACTCAGGGGGGAGTCTGCTTCTCCCTCTGCCTCTTCCCCCTGTGTGTGCTCTCTCTCTCATGCTCTCTATCAAATAAAAAAAAATCTTAAAAAAAATCTTAAAAAAATTCTGAATGGCATGCCTTGTTTATATAACTAGCTTTATTGTGTATATTAACTATTCATTGATTTAACAAATATTTATTAAACACCAAAAAAAATTTTTTTTTCAAGAATTCTACTGGAAAAGGCCAGTGCCCTCTTGAAGTACTAGAATGCAAGAACATTTAAGATTTTAATCCCACTTAATTTTCTTTGATTTTCAGTCTTCTCCTCTTTGGCATTTACCTGTGATTTCTGGTGTTTCTGCTCATAGTGTTGTTTCTGGAAAAACTGTGGCTCCTGCATTTTCTTTAACTCCACTCTCTTCTCTGGCTCCAGAAGAACCTGGTTGAGTCTCATTGGCTGGAGCAGGTCATGGCCTGGTTTGCTCTGATAGTCAATATCAAACTGTTTCAGGATGAACTCTTCATCAATGTTTGAACTTCCCTGGGAGAATACCACATTGCATGAATAAAGGACAAATGGTGAAATTCTTCTTTAATCTAAAGGAAGCATCTAGACTATGGCTAGAGAAGAGGTCATTTGGAGGAGAGGTAGAAAATGCTCAGTCAGCTTTCACTGGGGACAAGAAGTATTGGGGTTCTGGGGGACTTTGTCCATGAATTAAGAGACAATTTAGGACTGGTCAGAAGCAGTGAATCCGTGAGGGAATTAATGGGCTGAGAAAAATTCAGTCTGTTTAATCCTAAGCAGACTCCTCAGCACAGAAAGAGGACATGGTGTACACACACACACACACACAACACACACACACACACACACAGGAATATTACTCAGTCATAAAAAGAATGAGACCTTGCCATTTGTGACAACATGGGTGCACCCAAAGTATATTATGCTTAAATTAAATAAGACAGAGAAAGACAAATGCCACATGATTTCTCCTATATGTGGAATCTAAAAAACAAAACAAACAAGAAAACAGAAACAGAGGCATAAATACAGAGAACAAATTGATGGTTGTTAGAAGGGAGGTGGGTGGGGTAATAGGTGAAATGCGTGAAGGGGATTGGGAGATAAAGTTTTCTACTTATGGAATGAATAAGTCATGGTGATAGAAGGTACACCCTAGGAATACAATGGATGGTATTATATATGGTGACGGATAGTAACTACACTTGCAGTGAACACAGAATAATGTATAGAATTGGCAAATAACTGTGTAGCCACCTGAAACTGGAGGCAGATAAATGGATTCAGATAGAGGAGAGCAGCCAAGAGACAGAAAGACCACCTAGCAACATTTTAGCACCTAGATGTAGCTATACCTGAAGCTTGTGCGACCTCTGGATGGTTCGCTTATAACCCTTAATCCAATCTGAATTTCAGTCATTTTCCAATGAAATAGTCCTAAATAATACATTGGCTAAAACTGACTAAGAGTAAAGATTACATATCCTAGAAGGTCTTAAATCCAGAAGAAACCTAAGAAGACAGCTACAGAGACTCAAGAACACAAATAGGAATTTAAATGGGTTCTTGGAAGGAGGGCAAAAAAAGACTTTAAGAACTAACGAAAGTCGGGTGCCTAGGTGGCTCAGTGGGTTAAAGCCTCTGCCTTCAGCTCAGGTCATGATCTCAGGGTCCTGGGATGGAGGCCTGCGTAGGGCTCTCTGCTCAGCAGGGAGCCTGTTTCCTCCAATCTCTCTGCTTGCCTCTCTGCCTACTTGTGATTTCTCTCTCTGTGTCAAATAAATAAATAAATACAATCTTAAAAAAAAAAAAACTAACAAAAGTCTACTCATATCAGAAATAACTTTGTGCAGGTTGTGGTTAAACAAAGCAGTCTGTGTTCTTACAGATAAATATAACTGAGAAAAATGAGATGAGGGAGTGAAGGACACAGAGGAAAAAGGACATAGAAATGAAAAATAAAAATATGAAAAAACAGGGTGGGGGAAATGAGTAGTTATTGGCCAAAATATATAAACTTTCAGTTATAAGATGAATAAGTTCTGGGAATCTGATGTACAACATGGTGACTATAGTTAACAAAATTGTATTTATACTTGAAAGTTGTTAAGAGAATAGATCTTAAATGTTCTCACCACACTCAAAAAAGGTAATTATGTGAGGTGATGGGTGTGTTAATTAATCCTATTGGGGCAATCATTTTGATATATATATTATATTTATACATATACATAACTATATATAAATGTAAAATATATATAATTATAACATTGTACATCTTAAACTTACACAATGTTATATGTCAGTTGTATCTCAATAAATGTGGCAAAGAAAAAGAGTCACTAAAAAGAAACAGTAGCAATGTGGCATATAAACAATAAACATTCAAATAGGCTGCAAGCTTGCATACTTTCCAGAAATGGCATCTACAGGAAACATTTCTATCATAAATGGTGGAAGAATCATAATTCCTTTATGGCTTTATTTGACTTAGAGCATTTCCTAACATTGTTTTTTTAATAATAGCAACTCTGAGCTTGACTTTTAAAGAGTAGGTTGTAAGTATTACTACAAACTTACAAAAGTAGTAACCCAGTTGCAGAAGTCCCTAACTCCTTTGCGCACATTTTCATGAAGAGGACCATCTTCATGGAGCAAATCTGTTTCACATGTCTTCTTATCTTCATAAAGCCATTGACCTGGATGTGACACAGGAGTCTTCTTGGGACTGAGGAAAATGAGATCATCAAAGACTTACAAGATGAAACACCATGAATCCAAACAGATTTCAAACACTATCTTAAAAAAAGAAGATAGTAATGCTTGCATTTCTAACAGTCTCTCACAAGCTCATATAAGGTAGACATTAATTTTCAAAAGACCACGTTCTCATTATCAATATCATAAGGGCAAGTATACCATGATTAGTTATAATAATTAAAATATGTATAGCATTTTACTAGTATCTGTTGATTTTTTGACATTATGAGCACCATTTATTGAGACATGTGCCAAATTACTGTGCTTGGAGTCTGCTAAAGCCATAAACAATCTTGACAAGCAGGAGATGTCCTTGACTTCTCTCTCTCTCTCTCTCTCTCTCTCTCTCTGTCCCCTAAAATCCAGCCCATTAACAAATCTGATAGGTTTTAACTCTGTCTCCATCTATGGACTGTTGCAAATGTTCCTCATTGGTGTCTTTGATCTTCTCCTAGGGCCCAAACCCCCAACCCCTAATCCACTGTCAGCACTGCAGCTAAAACAAAATATAAATCTGGTCATAGCAAATGAGGACACCCTTCACCCTCAATTAAACCTTTCAAAAGCTTCTTTTTAAAATTGAGATATAATTCACATACTATAATATTTACCATTTCAAAATACACAATTCAGTGGCTTCTGTACATTTACGAAGTTATGTAACCACTACCATTATCTAACTCTGGAACATTTGCATTGTCCCCGAAAAAGCAGCTCTATAACCACTGACAGTTACTCTTCATTTCCCCCATTCTTTCTGCTCCTGAAGAACAATAATCTACATTCTGTCTTTATGGATTTGCCTATTCTAGACATTTTATCTGAATGGAACCTTATAATATATGACATTTTGTATCTGGCCTCTTTCACCTAGTATAACATTTCAAGGTTCATGCATGCTATAGTATGTACCAGTGGTTTATTCCCTTTTATGGCTAAGATTCTATTGTCTGAGGAGACCACATCTTATTAATCTATCATCAGCTGATGGATATCTGGGCTATTATGCATAGTGCTGCTGTGAATGTTCAAGTACAAGTTTTTGTATTCAATAGCTTATTACTCTTCCATTAAAGACCTAAGTTTTAACTCAGGTTTCAAGGCTGTTCATGGCTGAGTCCTTGCCTGTATTTCTAGATTCTTCTGCCATTACCACCCTCCCTACCTCTCTGAGATCCAGCCATCATGGCCTTCTCTCAGTTCCATGAATTTATCATGCTACCTTCAGCCACAGGGCCTTTGCACGTGTTATATCAGCTGGCTGCAATGTCTTCTGCATTCCCTCATCCACCCCCCCCATGTTCCAACATACATATCCCTTCCTCAGGAAGGTATTCCCAGGCTGTCCCCAGAACCCACACCTCCTTCTTGGCACCCTATACCTTTTATTCATAGCACTCATATATTATCATCTATTCATTCATTCAGCAAACATTTATTAAACACCAACTAAGTACCAGGCACAGATCCAGGCATTAGGATTCAGCTGTAAATAAAGTTTAAACCCTGTCCTCATAGAACTTAAGACTAAGACAGATAGGAAAGGGGCCAACTATGCCAGGCGATTACAAGTGATATGAAGAAAACTAAAACAGGACAGGAGGGACGGACACTATAAATGTAGAAATTTTTTTTAAAAAACCTAGAAATAAAAAGAAGGCTTTTTATTTCTACAGAGAAGACCTCACTGCCGAAGTGATAGTTTAGCAGAGACCCAAAAGAAGAAATGGATCAAACCATGCAGATATCAAACTGTGGACACCAGGCAGAAAAGAACATGTGCCAGGGGCGCCTGGGGGGCTCAGTTGGTTAAGCAACTGCCTTCGGCTCAGGTCATGATCCCGGAGACCTGGGATCGAGTCCCACATCAGGCTCCCTGCTCAGCAGGAAGCCTGCTTCTCCCTCTCTCACTCCCCCTGCTTGTGTTCCCTCTCTGGCTGTGTTTCTCTCTGTCAAATAATAAATAAAATCTTAAAAAAAAAAAAAAGAACATGTGCCAGGGGCCCAAGGCATGAGCGTGCCGAGCATGGATAAGGAACAGCAGAGAAGCTCATGTGACCAGAGGCACAAAGCCAAAGCACAGAGCAGCAGAGGGTGAGGCCTGATGGGTAACAGGGCCTGATCATAAGAGACTTTAGAGGCAACTGTAAGACTTTGGATTTTACTCTGAATAAGCAAGCAATTGGAGAATTTTTTAAAATCAAAAACCTAGCATTTATTGTCATCATATATATGCTGCAGTACATTTTTTTTGAATTGAGGTGTACTTGACCCGTGATGTCACATGAGTTTCAGGTGTGCAGCACGGGGTGTGACAGGTCTGTATGTCGCGCTGTGCTCACCACATGTACAGTGGCCATTGGTCCTCCTGCGAGGCTCTCATAGCACCACTGACTGCACTCCCAGTGCTGGGCCCTGACTGGAGCATTCTGAGCACAGGAATGAGGCTGACTTAAGCATTTAAAACAATCATTTCAACTACGACGTGACAAGTGGGGAAGGGAGCAGGGCTACGTTAGGTGGGATCCATGAGACAAGTGAGTAAACTAGGGCAATGATTCAGGCAAGAGGTGGCGGTACCCTGGAACAGAGTGACATCATACAGTAGGTAGGAATCCAGATGTATTTCAAAGGTAAAGCCATTAAGATTTTTTGGGAGTTTCAAAAGTAACTGGAAGAATGAAGGTGCTATTTACTGATCTGGAGAAGACGGAGGGTGAGTACGTCTGGGGAAGAAATCAAGAATTCGGTGTGGACTTGTTGAATTTGAGATGGCGAGTGTACATCCAAGGGTAAATGTTGAAAATCCACATAAAGCTGGGCAGGGTGAGGTCACCTCTGTAGATATCCAAGACTGATGCACTTCGAGGTTAAAAGGAAGACAAGGAGGGACCAGCAAATGAAGACTGGGGAGAAGTCCTTGAAAGAGGGGGAGTATCAAGAATGGGGGCAGGGGTGTTCCAGAGAACAGATGAACACAATTGTTTCAAGAAAGAGGACATCATTGGTTGTGTCAACCACTATTGGCCTTTCAAGCATGATGATCACTGAGAACAGACAAGGTAACAAAGAATCAACGGCGACCATGACCAAGGGCAGATCTGTTGGGGTGTTGATGAGTTAAAGAAAGAAGAGGAAGTAAGTATGGACACCTCTTTCATGGGGTTTTGCTCTAAAGGAAAGGAGAGACTCTGCTCAATAAAAGTTGTTTTAAAGATGGGAGATAGTAACTCATCCTGTGGTAAGCTGATAATGGTCCCCAAAGGGATCAGGTGCTAATCCTCAGAACCTGTAAATATTACTTTACTTGGAAAAATCATCTCTATAGATATGATTAAAGAGCTTGAGATGGGGAGATTATCTTGGATTATCTAAATGTCATCACAAGTGTCCTTGTAAGAGAAGAGGGAGATTTCACACACACACACACACACACACACACACACACACACACACACAGAAGGGAATGTGAAAACAGAGCAGAACATGGCCCTGCTGATACTTAAATTTCAGGACAGTAATACAGATTTGGGGTTCTGGCCTCCAGAATCGTGAGACAATAAATTTTTGTTGTTTTAAACCACCAAATTCATGTTACTTTGTACAGAGGCACGGTACAAGAATATGCTAACAGAATGTGCTAAGACTATGCTGACAGAAAACCTTGGCATTATGTAATTACACATTCATTTTGTGATGATAATTTATTAAGATGTTAGTTTTGTTCCCTTCCTCTATGCTATTATCTTCTCTCCCTTTAAGTAGATAGCACATTTGTTTTTAACTTCTTTTCTTCCCTGAAGAAAATCTCCAGGGTTGATCAGGGAAACTACCTGCAGTTAAAAGCAGAACCTCTCTCAGGTGGAAGCCCAAGCTTATGGCAGCAATTATGTTAGATGTTGTGGGTGACATGGGAAGGGGCAGGGGCGTACAGAGTGTACCACAAACAGCAAGAATAGAAAGAAGAATCTCAAAGATCAGAAAGAAGTTAAAGCTCAGTCCTGCAATTATTGGGGACCTATCCCACTTTCTTATAGTACAAATAATGACCATACCTGGTTTACTGCTCACTGGGATAAGGGCTTAGGGTCAGAGATAAATAGAAAAAAAAAGAAAGACAAGTGGTATTTTTTAAACATATGGCTTTCTGAACTAAGACACATGCCTTCTATATATACTCACCGCTCCCTTCTGTACCATACTGTAATCACCATGAGGACAGGGTCCTAATATGTTTATCCTCAGACCCTAGCGTTGTCTATGACCCATAGCAGGTACTCAGTAAATACTGCTATTTTCTTTTCTTTTCTTTTGTATAAAGAGACCAGCTAACAGTTCATTGAGGATCAAAAAATTCAAAGATGCTCATAGGGCCACAGTGACCCATTCTGTTGAAGACTCCAAGGGGATCCCTACTTAAAACATTCCTCCCTCTTCCCTACCCAAGTTCTGAGCAAAATAATACAAAGAGCAAAGATGAAAGCCAAAATATCGCTTTTGTTACCAACAGCAGCTATGTTGGAGCACATGGATTTAGATGAAAAGGCCCTGTTAACTGAAACCCAAAAATGGGCAGGTTGTCCCATGCAGGCTTTAGTGGTGCTGGGTCAGGCTGGGGCTCCCCTCAGAAAGACAAGAGCAGACAGAGGATTTGTGTTTCCCATGGGCCATTTTGCTTCCTAGTTGAAGAAGGACAGAGATGAGATGAGTGTGCCCAGTTGTTCTCCCCAACTTATGAGGGGGCCAGGATGGTTGGGTTCCTGTCACCTTGTGTCTCACTTTAGCAAACATGTATAATTTAATAAAAGCTCTAATGTTGCCCCTTCCACACACCCTTACCATGGGCCTGGGTCCTATGTAAGTGGTCTGGGGGCTGTGGATCGGCTGCTCTGTCCTTCACCCATACTCCTGAGGGCCCACCAGTAACATCATCAAAATTCACAAGTAAGATTTGTATCCAAAAACTTTTTTTCATATTTTATTTATTTATTTGAGAGAGAAAGAGAGAGAGAGAGAGAGACACCAAGTGGTGGGTTGGACGGGGGAGGGGCAGCCAGAGAGGGAGAAGCAGGCTCCCTGCATAGGCCACTAGGGGGCTTGATCCCAAGACCCTTGAGATCTTGACCTGAGCTGAAGTCAGATGCTTAACTGACTGAATCACCCTGGTGCCCCTCCAAATCTATTTTTGTATAGGATATTTATCATCACATTAACATTTCAGATTAATTATGTGAACTGGGAACACAGGAGTGTGGTACAAAAGAAAGAGGTTTCTATGGAAATTAGGCATAATGCCTTGGAAAGGGTCAATGAAGGTGGAGTTACTGGTGTAGTTTATGCAAAAACGATGACTGGGAACTTCAAGCAGACACATACTCCAAAAAGCCTTGATATTAAAAGACAAGCAAGTGAATGGACAGTTATGTTTTAGAATAAAATAAAATGTTTCAAGTACTTAAGTATCATTCTTTATAATTCCCTGTTAATCTTTTTGTTCTGTTTTGTTTTCCAGTCAACTACTGGTCCCAATCAGTTGAGTAAAAGGCTTCTGATATAGATAATTTGAAGTGTCATTATGGCCAGTTAGTCAGGGTTTCTGCAGTTTTCCTCTTCCCAAACAGCTGTCCTAGGGGCATATATCTGTGTCGGCTCTGTAGTTAGATCATTTATGAAATAAACACGACTCACAGTAGGACCCAAGACTCCTTTCCTTTCTCCTTGGGAACTTAAGTTATTTTGCTTCTCGAAACTATTCAAAGGGGGCTTTGAGAAGGTAAGTCCTCCAGGGTTTCGTCAGGTGACAGAACCAGCAAGGGGTTCAGAACGATACTTACAGTCCCAGGTCGACTCGGGTGGAACATTTTCTTACAAGTTTGTCTGGTTCCTTTGTTCTTTTCCCAATGCCCTGACAATAAGCCCATGTGTCCTCCAGTTTCCTGTCAGGATCCAGCACTTCCAGCACCTTTAATAAGAGCTACAAACAGAAAACAGCCTTGGAGGGAAGACAAATGTGCCAAAGAAGAAGGCTCCTTGATTCTAAAGCAGAACAGACCAACATGCCCCTTTGCTTTGCTTTTCCAGCGGTTATGCTGTTCACTGGTTCTGTGCAAGTCCTGGGCTTAGTGCTGTGGGTAGGCGTCCCCCATCTACGTATTAGGGATCAGCTGCTGTGCTGATGTTCTATCTCCTCCAGATGAAATAGTGCCCCTGGGCCTACCCCAGCCCCTCACTGTCCCAATGAGCCAAGTACCTCTAGATAGTTTTTGGTTTTGACTTCCCAGCATCCATTCTTCCTCCTATACATAATAGTGTCTAGATTTTTCTTTGGATCCCATCCTTGCTCCACAGGCAGGTCGGGGGAGGGGGGTAGTAGCAGGCACTGTTTGCTCCCTGCCCAGTATCCATCCCTCCTTCTCCCTTAAATCTAACAGAATTATATTCTAGATTTTGTTTTCCATTGCAATGCCCAACCAGGAAACTCAATTTCCTAGACTTCCACAGCAGCTAGAAGTGGTCAGAGAAATAAGATGCTCATCGGGAAAGTTATCATTTGTCTAATTAAAAGACAGTCAGCTGGTGGGACCCTTTAACTTGCCCGCTCCCCCTCCTTGTTTAAAAGACAGACATGATGCCTGGAGGCATGGAAGCCAACCTGAGATACAAAACAGGAGCCAAATGCTAAGGATTTTGACTCTCAAATGCTGAGAGTCAAAAGCAGCTCAGGACACTGGTGGCCTAATAGAGCTGCCATCCAAATCCAGCCAGATGATGTGTTGAGTTTTCCCACTACCTTTCAGGTTCCCCCCTGCTACCTACATATCCATTAGTTAAGAACAATGGACACCTTCTGACACCAGGCTAAAGTAACAGAAGCAAGACTGGACAATTCCCTCCTTGGCTTCTGCCCTCAAAAAGTCCCAAGCAAAGTAGACTGGTAGAACTTCAAAGGAAAAGGAGTCAAATGTTTCTGGTTTACTGGACCTTTAGAAGTTGTGTGGCTTCATAGCAAGCAAAGGGAGTGGCAAGTATGTTGTTGCCAATGTCCTTTCCAGGAGCAGAGAAAAGAAGGTTATGTCAGCCCCCATGAGCACTCTCTCCCTGGGAGGCCTTCCTTATCCCCCCAACCACGCAGACATGTTACCCCCTCAAAGGAGATCCCACACATCTAAGGAGAATTCCTTCCAAGGCCCTCCCAGAACCCTAGGTCAGGAGGTCACCTCGACAGGCATGTCTTCCCCCAGATTAGGGTAGAGAGCCAAAGGGTGTGGGGTCAGCCGGGCTTCAATGTCCTCCAGGAATGCCCCCTGTGCCCGCTGTGCTGGTGAGAGCCTGGGAAACAGGGCTGCTTCCTTGGGCCGCCTGTGCTGCCTCTTCTGGGGGGCCGGTTGGGGATCTGGATGATTGATCTGGGGGAGAAAGTTTGCCTGAGGACCTCGAGTGATCAGACCCTCGCAAGGCGGGCAGCCTCTCCTGAAGTCATCCAATCCCTTCTTCACAAACGTCCACCGCAGGCTGTTCAGGGAGGTGGCACATGGCGGCCCGTGCCTGTGCTTTGTGAAACACTTGGAAGCTAGATGCTCTTTGTACCTAAAAGACAACATGCCTGGTCGTATGGACCACAGGGATTGGGGTGGGAGACAGAGGTTGTAAGGAGGTTGGCTTCTACTTTCTTGAGGAGGTAAGGTAGGGGAGAAGGGATTCCTTGGAGAGGGTTGAGCTCATCAGACTCCTAGTTCATGGCCTATGCAAGGTCCCTCTCCTATTTCCTTTAGGCTGTTATCCCACATCCCATTCTCACTGCTCTCCCTGCACAGGCAAAACCCCTCTCACAGATTTAAAATGTGCCCTTTTGGGGTTCCTGGGTGGCTTTGTCATTAAGTGTCTACTGTCAGCTCAGGTCATGATCCCAGGGTCCTGGGATCGAGCCCCACATCAGACTCCCTGCTTAGCAGATAGATTGCTTCTTCTCCTCCCACCCACCCTGCTTGTGTTCCCTCTCTCACTCTCTCTCTCTCTCTCTCTCTGTCAAATAAATAAAATCTTAAAATTTAAAAAATAAAATGTACCCTGTTGGGGGTACCTGGGTGGCTCAGTCATTAAGCATCTGCCTTTGGACCAGGTCATGATCCCAGGGTCCTGGAATTGAGCCCCACGTCGGGCTCCCTGCTCAGCAGTCTGCTTCTTCCTCTCCCGCTCCCCCTGCTTGTATTCCCTCTCTCTGCTTCAAATTAAAAAAATGAAAATATATTTAAAAGATTAAAAAAAATAATAAATCAAATAAAATGTTCCCTTTTGCTTGTACACTCCTTTAATATCTGTATTGTCCTTTTATATGCATGTATTCTTAATTTACATAAATGGTACTATTCCGTTTCTTATTGGTTTGCCTAGCACCACATTATAAAGTCCCATCCATGTCACTAGGTGAAAATCTAATCATTATTACCACCTGCTATCATCACAGTTCATCTATCCATTCTCTTTGCCCAAGTTGCAGCCCCTTCAGCGACATTTTCTTATCCTTTAAAGGATCACAGTGCAGTGGGCAGAACCTGGATCCCAGGATCCACTCGCCCCTAACTAGCCAAATGACTTGGCACTGGTTTAACCTTAATGGGTCTCATTTAACCCGCCAAACTCAGCGGGTCAAAGGTTGCAAATCGGCCGTCTGTGGGCTGCGTGGGGCCCATAAACCTGTCAACTGGTCCCTTTTCTCTTTGAATAAGAATTAGAATAGCTAACATATATCAAGAATTTCTTATATAATAGGCATGTTCTAACTGGTTTACATGTATGAACTTATCTAAATCTCATAACAATCCAATGAAATAGGTACTGAGTACTAGCATTATTTCCACTTATAGATAAGGAAATTTAGGCATAAAGAAGTCTGAGAACAAGACATACACTTGTGAAAGATTCCACGGCTAATAGATGGTTGTGGGGGAGATTTTAAACCAGGTAGTGTGACTCTGGAGAAAGGCATTTAAGCACTACACTGGAGATTCTGACATAGAAAAAAGTTCACATACATAATCTAGAACAAAAATCAGGCTCCCAGGGAGCCTGGGTGGCTCAGTTGGTTGGGCGACTGCTTTTGGCTCAGGTCATGATCCCGGAGACCTGGGATCGCATCCCACATTGGGCTCCCTGCTCAGCGGGAAGCCTGCTTCTCCCTCTCTCACTCCCCCTGCTTGTGTTCCCTCTCTGGCTGTGTTTCTCTCTGTCAAATAAGTAAAATCTTAAAAAAAAAAAAAAAAATTAGGCTCCCTGGGAAACTGGGTCCAGCTTTCCATGGAGCCACCAACTGGTATAATGGTTGCCCTCTATAGACAAGTCCTATGCTCTCTTAGTCACAGTCTATACCCCATCCTACTGTCTTATTCTACCCGCTCCATTTCACCCAATTTCCTTAGCCACCAGATCCCTGCCTGCACTGGGTTGTTAGGGTATAAATATGAGATGGAAGCAGTTAATGGAAGGAAAATGAGACTAGTTCCTAGATAAGCTAATACATCCAGCCATTGCCTAAATGAGGAGTTGGAACCTGAGCAGCTTAAGGGCAGGTCACTCATTATCCTAATACATTACTACCTTAGTCAGGTATTTCTATATTTTTGGTGTCTTTCTCTGAAACTTCTTCCACCTCCAGGCCCCTTGCATCTGTAATGGCTCTTTACATCAAACCTACTCTTTGTTGCACTCATCCTTATGGGCACAAGGCATTTTTAAGAAGTTCCAGCTTAATCCCTATTCTTTCCTTTATGAGTCCTGGAAACTTCTTTCTTGTTGTGTGTGCATGTGGGGGGGGGGGCTTAAATTGGCTCTACTGTGAAGATCTAGATGAAAGGATACAAAAAGTTGCTCTTTGAAATGAATAAATCACTCTTAAGTAGCTAAATGGCAGGGTGTTGAAATTATATCTAACCTTAAGATGTGTAGACCCATTCAGCATGACCTACTAGCCAGTAACCTTCTATAATATTAGATCCCTTTACAAAGTTTATTTTCCACACATTTACAATGAACTCAAACATCCAAGAACTTCACAAAATCAAATCTGATGAATGATAGTTTTGCTCACGGACAGTCATATCCCTCGAAATGCGGAGGGTACGGCAGCTAGCTCAAGCCTCGTAGACTGTTAGCACTGGCAGAACCTGTAGGAAATCTAGTCCACCTTCTCCCCCTCTAAAAGAAGATACTGAGTTCTGAGAGATGAACAAGCAACTGTTACAGCAGGAGGGCTCCCCACTACCCTGCTTTGCTTCTTGTAGCTAATACACCTACCTCTGCATTTTGTTAAGTTTATGAAAAATTTTGTTGACCCAGAACATAAAACTGGAAACGTTTTTTCTAAATATTTACTATTTTCACAGTCATTAGCATATGCTACATAGATGGATACCTCCATCTGTAAGAATTACAAGAGTGTTGGTCATTTATCCTAAGGAAATGAAAACCTGTTTGTATAAAAACCTGTACACAAATGTTGATAACAACAGCCCAAAACTGGAAACACCTGCATGTCCTTCAATAGGTAAAAATAATAATAATAATAATAATAATAATAATAATAAGTAGTGGCACATCCATACCAGCAATAAAAATGAACAAAATTCTGGAACACCTGGGTGGCTCAGTCAGTGAAGTGTCTGCCTTTGACTCAGGTCCTGGGATGGAGAGCCCCATATCTGGCTTCTTGCTCAGTGGAGAGTCTGCTTCTCCCTTTCCTTCTTCTCCCCACCCCCATGCTCTCCCCCTCAAATAATAAATAAATAAATAAATAAATAAATAAATAAATAAATAAATATTCTTTTAAAAAAATGAACAAACTATCAATATAGTGTCTTGGATGGATCTCAAGGGCTCTGTGTTGAGTGAAAAAAAAAAAAGCCCATCTCAAAAGGTTTTACACTGTATTATTCCATTTAGCTAACGTCCCCAAAAGAACAGAATTATGGACATGAAGAACGATATTGGTTGGCCAAATGTTGGGGGTGGGGAAGGAGTGCTGATAAAGGGCTTGCAAGAAGTAGTTCCCTTGCGGTGAGGCAATTGTTTTGTATCTTGATGAATACATGTGACAACATTTTATACAAATTCATACACACACAACTGCAAGCAAAATCTGGTGAAAGCCAAGCAAGATCTGCAATCTAACTAATATATTGTGCCAATGCCCATTTCCTGCGTTGGTAATGTACTGCAGTTAGCTAAGAGAGTGTCACTAGAAGCAGCTGGCGGAAGGGTACATGGAACTTCTGCACTATTTTTGCAACTTCTTGTAAATCTGTAATTGTTTAAAAAAAAAAAACTTTGAAAATGTGGGGAAAAAAGATTCCCAGAAGGCTTCCGAATTGCTAAAATGTATGCAGTGTATACTATGTGCCAGTAACTGCTTTACATGTGATATGTCGGTTAATCCTCACGACATTTTCCACACATTTACATTTGTGGAGCCGGTACATTTTGTGGTTCCCATTTTAGAATTGAGCAAACTGAGCCCAGAAGGAGCAACTAACTTGTCTAAGGTCGCTGGGCAAACAAGAAAATAACTGGCCTTTGACTCCAACTTTCATGATTCTAGAGTTTGGAATCTACCCCCATATTGGGTTGCCTCCAACAGAGCGGAATTGCCTTCTCATAAATAGCTCGAGGAATCTGCGAAGACAAAAAGCCTTGGGTTCCTGCCCTGTGTCTGTGACACAAACCCTCCAAATGGCAGCCAACCGCCCCAGTCCCTGAGGCTCCCCATCAGACACAGCCCCAGTGTGGCCGCAGTCACCAGCCGGAGTGGGCTGGGGTGGGTGCAAGGGCCCGGGATCCCGTTGACTGACCCGGAGAAGGGTGGGCGGTAAACCAGCGGTCCTCAGTCTCCCATCTGGAATGGTATGTTAATCTACATTCCCTGGGAGCTTGCGGTGGGAAAACGTGCTTTGCGACAGGAGCCTCGAGTGCTGGTTATTTGATATTATAATCATGTAAATGCCGAGGACCCTGAGGAGAAAAGGCCGGAGGGACCTCCAGCCGCGCTCTCCGGGACATCTGCCCCCCACCCGGACCCCGCCGCCCCAGCAAGCACCGGGTGCAGGCGCCCCCACGCGACACCCGCCGGGTGCGCCGCGCTTACCCGGACCCGCACTGCCCGCCCGCCGGCACCCGGGTGGGCGCCGCGGGCCGGTACAGCCGCCTGCGCTCGGCCATGGTCTCCCTGGCTCCGCGACCACAGCCGGGCCTGGGTGCTGTGTAATTCCCGGCCGCCCGGGTAGCTAGGAGACCGCGGAGCTGCGCGCCCGCCGGCCCCGGCTCCCCCCTTGCGCTCCCGGCTTTCCCCGGGGAACGCGCCGCCCAAGCCCGGCCTTGGCTCGCCGCCACCAGGGCGGGTCGTGGCGGGGCCAGGGAGAAGGGGCCGGTCCTTGGTTTAACGGTTTAGTCCGTCAGGAAGGCATCTTCTGTCCCTGAAATTTACCGCGGGCTGGACCACGCCCGTTTTGCTCGCGACTATTTCGAGAAGGGTTTGTTGAAGGAAAGGAAGAAGGTGGCTGGATGGATACCAACAGAAGAGTGAAAAGGAAGGGGAAGGGACACACCTGTTGCTGGTGGTAGGAAGGCCTTTTGGCCTGGGAAGTTTTTTGGAGGTCTTGGAAATCCCTGGGCCTCACCGCCTCTGTAAACTGAGGTATGATTTCCAGAGCCTTCCCGCTCTTACGTTACTCGAATCTTTTGCCTGGACCCACTTCCAGCGGTGAAGTCACCATCCAATTGGTCCCGGTAGGCAAAATCCCACGGAAGTGTGGGCGGCATGAGGATGTGTGTTGGGTTTTGCTGAGTTCTCTACTACTTCTGAGTGTTCCCGACTTAAATATTAAGCATTGCTTCCAGAGGAAAAGAGCAGCAAACCATTCCCCTGTCCCCAAATGTTAAATTGTAATTTAATTGTTTCTTTACAGTGGGATAATTTCCCTAGCTGTTTAAAGAAGAGTCTTCTCAGGTGCCTGGGTGGCTCAGTGGGTTAAAGCCTCTGCCTTCGGCTCAGGTCATGATCTCAGGGCCCTGGGATGGAGGCCCACATCGGGCTCTAGGCCCACATCGGGCTCTAGGCCCACATCGGGCTCTAGGCCCACATTGGGCTCTCTGCTTGACAGAGAGCCTGCTTCCTCCTCTCTCTGCCTGCCTCTCTGAGTACTTGTGATCTGTCAAATAAATAAATAAAATCTTTAAAAAAATAAATAAAGAAGAGTCTTCTCATCTTCAAACTCTCTGGGAATAAATGAGCTTCACCTTTGGAAACCGGTTAACCATCTGGACACTTAAAGTTTTCTGACTGATACCTGTGTTATGGGACAGAACGAGTTTCTAATGCAGGTGTGGCTGCTGGAAGCTGGAAAGTCAACAATCTAGAAACAAGCAGTGGTAGGAAAGCAAAGGTTGCTTTCTGCATGAAGCCAGCAACTTGGGAAGCCGGTGGACTAATGTCTCAAAGGCCATCTTCCCCAGCCAGGTGAAGCTGGAGGATTTTTAAAGGGTGAAGTTGTGGGAAAAGGAAGGGGGGTGCTGTGTGCAGGAGAAGCAGGTGTTTCTAACTGCGTGGGCACCTAGTCACCTGTCCTCATGGCCATGAACACACTTGCTAGCAGCCATGGCTGCTGTTTTCGAATGAGTCAGGTCTTATCTTCTCGGAAAGTTTGGTTCTTCCGTCCTCAAGGCCAGCGGTCTGCAAATCTCAAGGAAAGTCAGTTAGCTCTGCTATAGATCAAGGGACTTAGGTCAGCAAACAAGAAGTACAGAAGCTTGAAGCAAGTTAACCCTTTAAGCTGGAGTACTTTGACACTAGTTCCAGCATCTTCGCTTGCTATCTGTGTTCAGCTGTCTTTTCTGTGCCGTGTAGAGCCCTGGGGTCCCACCACCTGAGATAGACCCTGACTCAGTTGCTTAATAATTATGCACCCCTGGGCACGATGACTCAAACTTTTTTTAAGCACCATTGATTTTCTAGTCTGAAATGGAGGAAATAATAGTATCTCCTTAGAAGGGTGAGTGGCAGATCAAAGAGATAATGAATGTAAAACACTTAACAAAGCTGGCTATTAAGAATCCCTCCATAACTGCTGAGAGTAGTATCATCTCAGTTGTGCGGGGGTGGGTAGTAACTGCCCTGCCCACCTCACAGAGCTGTTATAGGAGTCTGTTAATGGAGAAGGCGACAAGCATAGCCATTATAAGGAGTCTGATTCACTGTTTTCAGGATCTTTGGTAGTATCTTTCATCTTAATTTGTTTGCAGATTCAAACTTCTATTACTTTGAGGAAGTAGGTCTTTTCATAAGACTGAGGATAAGGGTTTTATCTCTAGCTCCTAGTCCTGGGCCTGGCATTTGATAGGTACTCGTTCAACAAATAGTGGCTGTTATGGTCATTCTAGACGCTAGGCTGCAATGGGGAATGGGACGGACTTGGCCTTTGTCAGCCTGAGTCTTGGTTTCTAGTGTTTGTTGCACGAATTAATAAGAAACCTCCTGTTTCATGAGTTTTGCATCCTCACAGGTTGATCATTTGCTCCATATGTTGACTTTGACTCCATATCTAGTAGGAGACAAATAGCTTCTTTTTATTTCATCACATTCTAAACCTAAATTGTAGCCATTACTCAGGGAATCTCTCATTCATTCTCTCTCTGTCTCCTCTCTTTTGCAACACAAAGGTAAAATGTGTTCCATATATGAGTAGATGTTATTTCAGAGTGAGGATAATGAGGTTCTGGGTGTCTTTTCTGGCTTTACTGACAGGCAGTGTAGCCATTTTATTTCCCAATAGGATTACTCAAACACCCATAACAGGCTTGCCAACCACTATTACTGCATCTTTCCCATTCAAGGACTGATTACTGTCCCTGTAGCATTCTACTACCCACACAGCAATACTTAGTTCACGGTACCTCCCGGGGCGGGAGGGAACATTTGAACAACAAAAATAACAGAACTTTAAGCCCAGAAATTATAAAGTGGTCCTGGACTGGTAGAAACCCTTGGTATCTTTACAAAATATTATCAGTCATCTTTGAAGGACTGTAAGGAGTCTAAACTACTATAGCCCCTGCCAGTTCTTACAACATTCCCACAGATTTAAGTGGACATGAGCTCACAAAATAAAATCCACAAGGAAAGAAGGCACAATGACTAAGAGACAGCAGAAACAACAAGGAACAGAATCCGATCTACAGAGACTTTGTGTATTAGGAATTCAGCTACAGAATATACATAAATAAGACTGGTTGTGTATAAATATATATGTTTATGTACATAAAATAAGCATTTTTCATGTGTTTTGGAAGTAATAGAGGGATCTGGAAATATGAGCAAAGTACAAGAAACTTTTTAAGAGAGAAATTTGAAAAGAACCAAATAGAACTTATAGAAATGGAGACTACAATCATTTCAATTGACCTCGAGAGGTTAGAGTCCAATGGATGGGTGGGTCCCTGAGATCCAGCAGCCTGTAGATTTGAGAAGATGCCTCCATTATAAGTAATTTCTGCCGTTTGGATGTGATAGGGGCTTTCCTGCTACTAATCTCTTGGTTACCTCATATCCTCTGTTTGGTTTCAGCTCTTCCATCACATCTGGAACCTGTCCTTGCATTTAAATCCCAAAGTTTCAATATGCTTAGCGTGGCTGCTGCTTTCCTGATTGGACCCTGAAACACATGTTACTTATGACCCAGCACTTCTCCTGCAGGAAATAGGAATCCAGAGGAACTTTCATCCGTAAGGGAAGATAGGTATAAGGATACTTGTCACAGCATTGTTAGTAGTATTGGTGAGTTGAGGGTGGTGCCTGTGTCCATTGCTGTGAGGCAGGTCGATAAAATGGATGAATAACCAGGCATCAGTTAGAAGCAACAGTCTAACATATACTCAGCGACATGGTTAGACTTTGGAAAATGTAATGTTGGGTGAAGAAAGAAACAGTGAGATTTTTTACTATAATATGATTTATATAAATTAAAAATGCATGCACACAAAACAAAAATATATACGTTTTGCAAAAACTCCTAAGGAGAGAAGGATATACTTCAAACACTTAGGAATGGTTGCTTATGGAGAAGGCAGAGGAATAGAAGCGGAGAATGGAGAAGAAAAGGCATGTGTGAATGAATGAATAAGAGAGGGCCTTGCACACCCAACTGAGAGTGGAGCATCATGAATTAAAGAATAAGATTAACTAAGGTGTTACACCTGGAGTTGAAAAAAGTAAAATGTTGCCAGAGAAATAGTTATAAGGTGGCTCTGAGACATAATTTCAAAGAATACATTGTGGATTGTGAAAAGTTGAAACAATACCTGCTCCAAAGCCAAGTTAGCTTGCAGTTACAGAACAAACACAGGGACAGATGGTGAAGAAAGGAGCCAGGGCTGGTGATGAGTCCTGGATGACATAGGGATATTGTTCAAATTCCATGGCAATGTTATATGAAGAAGAGCATTCTAGGTCTCCTGATTTTCTTGTCATTTGCACTCAGACCTGAGCAGAGATTATGATTTGGAGTCTCACAACTGAATAGAAATATACCCAAAAATCCTGTTTCATAGCTTTTTAAGGTCAATTGCAGCCTCAAAGGCTGGGCTGCTATCTCAAGTGGGGCTCAGATTTTGATCACTATAGGCACTAAAAAATTGGAAACAAGGACCATTTGGTGTGTGTTAGGGAGGACTTGAATTCTCGTCCAGTGTAGTTAAATTAAAAAATGACAGTAATGGAAAAGAAATATTTAACCATGATATAGGTTTTACTTTCCCTGGCTTGTATTTTTAGAGTTGGTATGTCTTTTTTAGTTCAAAAGCATTCAAGTTCTGGAAGATTCTTTGTGTAAAAGGTTGCAGGAGTACTTGAAAAATGACCATATGTATAGCCCCCAATATAATCAATATCAGTCAAAGACAATATTATATCTGTTTTTCATTAAGCTTCAAGTGAACATTGCTCTTGTCTTTACAAATGGAGACTTTAAAGTGTGTTTCGCTCATTAATTCTGGTGCTGCTCCAAACATAATTAACTCCCTCTCAGCAATTAACATATTTGATGGTGTTTATTTGGGCTTTTCCACATTTGTACATAATGATGCTAAAGAAATATTTGTTAGATTGAACTGAATTTTTGTTTTTTTTTTTTCACAGTTGGTGAAGCCAAAGAAGCAATTCAAATAAAACAGTAACACACTATTGACTCATTAGACTTATTAAGCTAATGTCTAATGACATGGGGGATTAAGACAATCACTCAAAGTCATGCAAGCAATTAGTGAGGGAATCCTATCATAACCCAGAGCTCTACACTGAGTCACCCAGAAAAAAGTTGACTCATAAACCAAGCTAAGGAGTCAATATAACATTGTGGCTAACCTGGGTGACCAACCCAGGTTTGAATCACAGCCCCACCACTTAATAATGCTGGGCAAATCCCTGACAGCCTCTGTATCTCAGTTTCTTCTTCAGGAAAACAGACCTACTAATATTCTACAGCATATGGTTGTTGTCCAGATGCGGTGCAGAAATGACTTAAAACTATGCTTTCCAATAGAAATATAATGCAAGCCACCAATGTGAGCCACCGATGTAATTTAAAATTTCTAGTAGTCATATTTTTTAAAGATTTTATTTGTTTATTTGAGAGAGCGAGCTAGAGAGAACACACAAGGGTGGGGGAGGGGCAGAGGCAGAGGGAGAAGCCAACTCCCTGCTGAGCCAGGAAACCCAATGTGGGCCTCCATCCCAGGACCCTGAGATCATGACCTGAGCCAAAGGCAGACACTTAACCAACTGAGCCACCCAGGTGCTCCCTAGTAGTCATATTTTTAAAAAGTAAAGAGAAACAGATAAAATTAATTCTAATAATATATCTTACTGAATCTGATGAATCAAAAATATCATTATCTTAACATATAATCAACATAAAAATATTAGTGAGATATGTCCCATTCTTGTTTTCATACTAAGTCTTTGAAATGTAAGCATATCTCAGTTTGGACTAGCCACACTTCGAGTGCCTGTTAGCCACTTGGGGCTGGTGGCCACCATATTGGACAAAACAAAAATGAAGTATTTAGTCCAGTGCCTACCTAGCACAAAGGAAGCACTCGAGGAATATTGGTTCAGAAACATTCCCTAGGTTTATCCATCAGTCAGTTGCATTTTTTGCTCAGTTACAAGGACAGAAAATGTATGGTAGTAACACAAGTTTGAAATTTCATACAAGTGTGTGCTTCCATTTCAGTTATTTTTATTCCGTTTACTTCAGGGAATAAGATGTTGCCCTTTTTCCCTTCTACCGTGAGCAGAGGGTTGTTAGTTCTGGAGCTGTTGAGAGGAGAGACTTGCCCTGAGAACTGAGATGGAGAGTGTAGCCTCCATAAAGAATTTGATAGAATTTTTGTCCTAGTGAACAAATTGCATTTGCTGGGTGAATTTTGATGTGCTCTTATTACCACTGGAGTATACCTGGAGACAAAATGATAATTTTATTTTATAATTTTAGTAATATTTTATATTACAATGTTATTTCTTTGAACCTGAGCTGGGGGAAACGCTGTCCTTTTCTCCTTCCCATCACATCCTTCCTAGACTTTCTTGGGAATCTGGCCCTAAACAGGTGCAATAAATTCATGTGCATCACCTCCATGGAGTCGGCTCCATGCTAGCCTCAGAGTCGCCTTTACCTGCTGAACCCCTGGATCAGAGCTGGGCTAGGAATCTTGCTTCTGCATGTGGAGGTCCTAAAGTTAAGTGTGGGGCGAGGAGTCAGATTCCCCAGGGCCCTGGCAGGATCCTTCAGCCTATCCGCAGAGCAGTACCCAACTGTCTCAGAAAGATCAGACTCATATGTAGAATGGTAGAATCAGGGTCCCTGAGCTGGTCAAAATCTGACAAAATAGTGCAGGTAAAGGAGACTCTGTCCCTACTCCCTGAAGGCGGAGCCAGGCCAGGAAACACTAGCCAAGGTAACTTGGAGGCATTCCTCCTCAACCCTGATGTAGAAGAATCTTTCGAGCCTTGGCAAGCTCTGATAGCATAACCTTCCTTAAAACCTTCTCCAGCTTCCCCTTAGACACAGAATGCATTTCGACTCCTCAGGGCCCATTCAAACCCTGCAACTCTGGCCTGCTCACGTATTTCCCTTTCTTCTCCCGCTTCCTCCCCTCCAATTACATTATTCTACTTTCTATTCTTCCCTCCCATATGCTTTCTTTATGTTGTCCATGTTATATAGTTTGCCTAAAAATTCCTTAGTAGTGGGTCTCCACTGTCTTTAAAGTCCCAACTCTAATCCCATATCTTCCAAAGGTAGAATCTTTGCTTCCTCCTTCATCTCCGAGAGAGTTCCCTCAGTCTTCCTTCTATTAAGTAAGCATCAAGCATTTAGCATTGATTACTGGACAGTACAGCTGCTTCTTCAGGGACCACCCTACCCCTTCCCCATTGTGCAGCAGTCACTCATTTTGGGAGAATGACTGCACTCAGCTCTAATGAGGAACTCAGACTGGTATAAACCACTGTCGTCTCATCCCACCTGTGACAAATTCAGGTCCAGATGGAAAACAGCCCCAGTTAATGAGCTCAGGGCATTCCTTGGCGATCTGGCTCAGATCGGCCCAGTGTTCAATGCAAGTTCAACGGCTGGTGGAGAAAAAGACTTCTCTCCTGCTCTCAGTGGTATTTATTATCATGACTTACAGTTCATTTTTTATTCACCAAAAATACTTAAGGTGGTTGACTTTACCATGGAATTTGAGCCATTGGGAGGTGAAAAAAAAATCATTTACCATCCTACCTAGCTCTTAGAATGGTACCTTATAAGGAGTTCTCCAAATTTTGGTTGAATTTATGTTCAGTCTCTATGGACTTGGAGGACACAAAACAAACTCATCCATGGGCCCAAACTCCTGGGTACATCCTTAAAATAGCTGGACTTTACTTTCTGTGATACCAACAATATATGGAACAGGACGGGGCAGGCAGACATCCAAAATGAACTCTGAGTCATACATGCCTTCCCTATTATTCATACCAAGTCAAGCCAGCTTTTACTTGAACGTGGACCCCATCAGGCCAGGGCAGTTTTTAACCTGTGTTTTTCACATCATCTTTGCTCATCTTATTACCTGAAATAAATAAATGAAAAAGTTCCAGGCTTGAGGTCATGGCCATAATTCATCTTAATCACTACAGAAACAAAGAAGCCTAGATAATTTTGCTTACACTGGTATAAATCCTTTAACATCTGTGTGTCTTCATTATTTTTCCTTTAAAATTCCTGTAATAACTATAAAGTGACTTAATCCTAAGTAGCCAGGCTGACATATTTCTGTTGGTTTGGGACAATTAATTAAAATGTTATTTAATCTCTCCAAACCAGTTCATATGTGTACAATCAAGCCCCTTTGTTTTGATGCCTGAGCTTAAAGAGTGTTAAGAGCAAGAATACTGTGTCAGGCTGCCTAGATTTGAATCCTGGCTCTACTATTTACCAGCTGCACAAACTCAGGAAAGCTATCTAACCTATGCTTCCAGTGTCCTCATCTATAATAACGAGAATAGTAATAGCAATTACCTCACTGGGTTTTGTGACAATGAACTGAGTTATCAGATGAAAAATGCTTAAAACAGTGCATAGCAAGAAGATATACAAACGGCCAACAGACACATGAAAAAATGTTCAGCGTCACTAGCTATCAGGGAAATTCAAATCAAAACCACTCTAAGATACCACCTTACACCAGTCAGAATGGCCAAAATTAACAAGACAGAAAACAACAAGTGTTGGAGAGGCTGCGGAGAAAGGGGAACCCTCTTATACTGTTGGTGGGAATGTAA